>JAVXUO010002184.1:0-59064 GCA_033065855.1 Escallonia rubra | reverse complement strand
ATTTTAGTTTCTGTGTTTTTTATATGACATATGATTGAGGTTATTTGGAATCCACCAAGAATATTACATACGCATCTTTGCTTCTACATAGGCACCATTTGGGGAAACTCATGAATTTTTAGTGTAAGTTATTCTATAAATACAGAAGAGTTGTTAAAAATACCGATCAAATGAAGGTGCTAAGTACTGTGTTCGGTAAGTCCTTATGCAAATGAAGCTCTTAAGTGGTGTGGATTTGCAAAAGCCAAGTTTCCTCATTCACATTATTGAAATCCACCCCCATGTTATCATATATTTTGCTACTTCTTATATCTTTAATAGACACTGCACCGGAATGTTTGTCGAATCCCTCCGCTTCAAATCATGGATTTATCCCTATGGAGCCTTATACGTTACCAAACACAATCATTCATCCAAATGTTTTGTCCTGCCAGGGAGGAAGTGACTCTCAAGACACCTTACTCAGTTCATCAACAGCCAGCCCAATGTCTTCTCTGAATGAGAATATTGGTATCACGGGAGGAAATCAACGAAAAAAGTTACTGCAGAAATCTAAATCGAAGACGCTTGCAAGTTTAGGAAGCTTTAGGCCATCAAGGAGACATGTAAAGTCCAGATTCGATCGGACTTCTATTGTGCTTCCCAATGACATAGTGACCCGCCAACATCAACCTTTTGTGGAAGAATCAGATAAATCATCACACGTTTCGAAGGCAAATACCAGTTCCGGTGGAAGGAAGGCGCATTTTCAGGCAAGTCCCCGTAACTCGGAATCTAGCTTGGAGTACAGTGAACACAGTAGCACTGGTTCATCATATTCTCAATCAAATTCAGCTTTCAGAATCAGTCAGAAACCTCTGCAAACTTCTTCAAGAACATCTAGTTTGGGAAATGGGGGAATGCTTAAAACCAAGACCAGTTTTAAAGCTAAGAGGCCTTCGTTGAAAGAAAGCTCTGGTATTTCTCAAGACCAGAGCATAGATAGGTCTACTTGTGCCTCCACTCTCAAGGATTTGAAGTTCCCTGAAGAGGTTGAGGTTCATCCTGGTGAGAGAGAATCTGCTAGAATTTCAGTCATGAAAGTTTGTCCATATCATCACTGTTCTCTCAATGGCCATTGCCATGGCCCTGCTCTTCCATCGAAACCCTTCATGTACATAAGGCGGCGCTCATTGAGGACACAAAAGAGCATGAGGCCGAGAAACCTATCTACAGTGGCAGCAAAGCGTCCTGTTGAAAAGAACAAAAATTTTCAACTAGGCAAAGCCGAATTCCATGTCGACAATGTGGAGGATGCCCACGCCAGCATAGACACCTCCCCTCTAGGAAATGACAAGGACATCGATTTTCTTGAAGGGAGAGATGAAAAACCAAAAGGTGGGTCTTATAGTGGAGCGAGCAAAGTAGACGAAGATGCTGTTCTTGCTAGAAAGCCAAATGACAAGGTCAGCACATGTATTAAGAAAGGTCCAAGGATGAATTTAGAGTTGAGGGGAGATGAAAAACCAAATACAACAACACGTTCAACTGCAAAATACTTTGGTGGAGCAGGAGAAGATAGCAGTGGGACTTCCCCGGCCTCAAAAAGTCAACCTTTTGACAAACTAGGTGTGCCCAGTGAAGAGAAGAATGGCCACTTTGAGCAAGAAATTGGGTCTGTCAATGCGTCTACTTCTGTCGAAGGATCTGGACCTAGAGGACCTTCTCCAGTTGCGGATCCTAAAGCCAATGCCACTGGTCAAGAAGCATACAAACCTCGGTTCAAGAAAGCAAACCACATCAGCATGTGGCACATGATACATCAGCATATGGTTTCAGGTCTTGCCACAGAAGATGGAAGCCAGGCACTTCAGGAAGTAGACAAGGAAAAGCAAGTCGAAGTAGCCAACATGATGCACCCAACAAAAGCTTCCGGGTCAAATGTAGATGTCTCTGATTCAGATATTATCCCCGATAAACATGATGCAGCTAGCCAAGAGATTGAACTCCGCAAGATGTTTGCCATCAAGTTGGTACGAGAGGCAATCGAAAAAATTCTTCTTCCAGAAGTTCAAGACCCGGCATCTGATACTCAATCCACTACAAGTGAAGTCATTTCAGATCAAGTGCTTTTGGAAAAGAATGATGGTGAAGGGGCGCAAGAAACAATTTCAACTCCTGCAGAATCTACCGAATATAACCCAAGAGAGGGTGATATCAACAAAGCGGCAGATGACGCATCACTTGATGCAAAACTGGTAAGTCAGATTACCACAAGTAACTCTGGCCCAGAAGAAGAAAAAGCGACAAAGGTTGCAAACAAATCCAACAAGCAAGCACCCAAGAGCTGGAGTTATCTGAAGAAATTTATCCTTCTAAGGAGGTTCATCAAGGAATTGGAGAAAGTGAAGAAATTCAACCCAAGGAAACCTCAATATGTGCACTTGGAGACTGAGCCAGAAGCTGAGAAAGTTCGTCTAAGGCATCAAATGATAGGCGAGAAGAAAAATTCGGAGGAGTGGATGCTTGATTATGCACTTCGACAGGTAGTGAGTGAACTAGCTCCATCTCAGAAACGAAAAGTGGCACTGCTTGTAAAAGCTTTTGAAACAGTTGCACCGGCCGACGAAGATCAGTATATTCAGGTTAAAGTTTCTAAGCTAAGAGGTAGTAATCAAGAATTTCGCTCTAAAAGTGAAGTCAATATATCAATTTCTGAAGCCAATGATACGTACGAGAAAACTGAGATAAATGGTGCATCTAACCTGCATCATGGAGACAACCAATACACAAATGCTCACGAACAATCTGATGTGAGTACTGTGTGTACACCCACAGCCAAAGATTCTCCACTGCATGATGAACAGAAGTCAGATGACATCAAAAGTTGTGAGACGGTGCCTGTGGATGAAAAAGCTCAAGAAGACCAGGAAAATATGATTTCGAATTTGGACTCCCAAAGTTCCCTTGGGGGTTCAGCATTGAGCGGTAAAAGGGAGGAGTTTGATTGTGATAAATTGAAGCAAGCAACTACAGACAATGAAGATAACAGAGAATCTAAGCCAGAAGATGCAGTTCTTCGTGAGATTCCACCTCTAATAGCTTTGAAACCTGACTGCACACTCAATGAGCCACAGAAAAGTCAGTTGGACAAGCAGAACCACATCAGGATGTGGCACATGATATACCATCATGTGCTCTCAGGAATTGCTGCAAAAGTTGGAAACCAGCTCCTCCTAGATGGAGAGGACGAAGGGCAAGTGGACGATGCCAGCAAGGAAAATCTTGATGCAAGCCATCAGAAAATTGAATTCAGCCGGAGTGATGCTGTAAAACTTGTGCAAGAAGAAGTTAATGAGATCCTTCTTCCAGAAATTCAAGAAGACTCATCCGATGCTCAATCTACAGCAAGTGACATAGCCCCAGACCCCGAGCTGTTGGAAAAGTGTGATGGTGATAGTGGTACACGTGGAGTGGAAGCCGCTGACTCACTGGAAGAAGAAAAAGGGACTGCAGCTGAAACTGTAACTTCTTCTAAAGAAGAGAGAGTAGCAACATCAGTGGTCAGAAACAAATATGTGCAGCAGAAGTCCAAAAACTGGAACAAGCTGAAAAAGTTAATTCTCCTCAAGAGGTCCATTAAGGCATTGGAAACTGTTAGGAAACTCAACTCACGACAGCCAGAGCAACTGCCCTTGGCACGTGATCCAGAAGCAGAAAAAGTTGATTTGCGGCGTCAAATGGTGGACGAGAGGAAAAAAGCGGAGCAATGGATGCTTGATTATGCAGTTCAGCATATCGTCACTAAGCTCACACCAGCTCGAAAAAGAAGAGTGGCAATGCTTGTAGAAGCTTTTGAAGCAGTTGTTCCGCTGCCAGAATTCTGAACCCTACAGAGGTGCAGCTTAATCTTGAAGCCAAAGCTGTCCATGATTGCTTCCATGGTTCAAAAAGGTGAGAATGTTGCCATTCAGATGTTAGATATTTGAAACGTGTTAGTACAACCCCATATATTTTGAGATTGTGTTTAGGGAAGGTTCTCACTCTTCTATTTCATTCTCGGAACTGTGCAGGTAATGGCACAAGTAAGTAATACTCAAAGATGCTTTGTACGAAACAAAGACAGTCAAATGGAACAACCCAATGGTGGATTTATCTAGCAGTTTGATGGCTGTCAGAGCTTTAAGGAGAATAAGGTAAAAATACGAAGTAGATTTTCTACAAATTTTTTAAGCCTGTGGAAGTCAGAGTTGCTAGAGTGAGATGTTAGATGCTTTCGTGCAAATATATTACGTGTATAGCTTCTTTACTAGTCCGGATGAGTGTGGATGATGCATGTTTTGGAAGAGCATACAGTGTTGTAAATTTCTAATATTTTTTTTTTTTTTGTGCGTATCTTTGATCAAGACAGAGGATAACAATGCCGACGGTTAGAAGAAGCCACAGAACCAGTTCCAAATTACAGAGAATAACATGTTGTGACTTGAAATGTTCAATTCGGGCTATGGTTCAGAAAAACATATCAGACTACTGATATGTTCAATTCAGGCTATGGTTCTTCTGTCGTATACATTATGCAGCCTATAACTTGCAAAAGGCCTCGAATGCCCTAAGTGGACACATACCTCGGGTAGAACTTATGCACCAAACTTATTCATCTGAAGTGAGATCTAAAGTTGTCCTTTGATTTTATGATGTACAGATGCGTTCGTCCACCTAAGTTTATATGGACACGGGTAGAGGTACTAACCAAAATGGATTATAAATCCAGTGAAAGAGCACTTGGAAGCTGAAACGCAAAGTCAAACTGGTTCTCAAAACAAACCACATCATTATTAGCTTTCTTGATTACGCTTAATGTAAAGTGCATATACTAAGTTCTAATTCTGATCATTTGATCTTTTGCAATGATCAAACTTGACAACCTTTTGCTCGTCCGTCTTCGCCACACTCTTTGACCGCTCTTTCGGTCCACTTTTCGCGATCTGTCTATAAATTCAACTGTTAAAGTTAACGCTACCAATCAGGTCAACCTAGAGCGCATGCTCTAAGTTACGTGCTCTCTGCCTTCTTGTCCATAGATTTCCTTTAAGTGTTGCCTTTGGTGTGCTTTCTCCAGTAGCCAAAGGAGTTGACGGCTTGCCGCCCAGCTATAAAGGTGCCCCCCCCCCGCCGCGAAGTCGGCTTGAGCCTTCCCAAGGGGTTAGCCAAAGGCCTTCCCCAAAGGGATTCGCTTGAGCCCTCCCTTAAGGGTCAGCGCAAGCCTTCCCCTTGGGGAGATTGGCTAGAGTTGCCCCTATAGGGCTCCCTCTCCTACGGGGCTCCTAGTCTCCCATCCTTGGCCTCTCCTTTCCTTGGGGGCTCTTAGCTCTCCATCATTGGCCTCTTCTCTCCTTGAGAGTTCCTAGCTCTATCCATAGTCAGTCCTCTCTTCGAGGTTCTCCTCTCTCTGCGACCTCCGTCATCATGCCGCAACTCCCACCACTAGGCGTCGATGCGTCACAAACCCCCGACACAATGCCTGTTGATAAGCCCGAGCACCATGAAGCCCAACTACAAGCAAGAGCTGTATCAGCGCTATGTGCCTGTGCATAGAGCCTGTAGCCATGCCCTAGCACCATGACAGCTGGCCGCGCTCGAGCGCTATCCCCTATCCAACTTTCCCCCGACACTACTTCCCTCAGCCGTGCCTATGTGCTATCATTGTGTCACATGCTCCCGCAAGACACTCATTCAATGCTCATATGCGTTATCTGCCACACATATCCGACCACGCCCATGCGCGGTGCTACTTATGCAGTTTTCCCCCCGACACCCTATCACACTGCCATGCCCCTGCGTTGGTCTATCTCTTCACCACACCATGCACATCTCGCTTTGGACGTGGAACATGCTTAGACCTGCTCTCCGCATCCCGACGGGCTCCACTTGTAGTGCTCTAACATGCAGACGCAACGTAGCGGATATGTTCATCCTCCAAGACACTAACTCCACTAAGGCAACTAGCGTGACACGAGGCAGGCCTGAGATATGACCCTGGGCACTCACATTGCCAGTGATCATCGATGCCCCCAGGTTCATGACCCTAGATTACTCTGAGACGAAAGCAAGTTTTTTTGGACTGGCGGCTAGATCGAGGGCATTATCTGGCCATGTCGGCGCGTGTGAGTTAAGTCTTCTCATAGAGACAGATCGAAGTTGTGTAGGGCAGGCAGAACTAATATGCAATATGATAGTCTGAGGAGCACGGGCATTTGTGGCCCCCTCGGCAAGGTGTCCCTCCAAAGATTGCCACACGTTGCTTGATGACATAGGCATATCTTTGCTTATAATCGTGACATTGGAATTCATTTTGAAAAATTGAACTCATTTTCAAAATTTCATTCTCTCACTCTAGAATTCCAAAACTAAAGATCTTGAGAGAGAAAGCTCTTGGATTATGAGTCTAACTTCATACCCTAGCTTTGGGGCTTTGACATCTGGACCGTGAAATTTGGACCTTAGCTTGGACTATTGACTGTCGGACCATATTCGCCTCAGCCCTTGCCCTCGGAGCACTGCCACTCATCAGGCTTTGTCTCGGAAACCTTGGTCTCGACCCTTGCTCAGTCCCAAACTTGAACACTTGGCAGTGGACTCGGTTTATTTCCTTTATAGCACCTCCACGTATAGTAGGAACCCGACCACTTCATTGACATCAAACATTACTGCAACAAATTTGGAATTGACCACATTGGATACTAGTACCTTTCAATGCACTATGTCAAATGGAAAATAAAAAAAATGAAGGCATAAGTAATAACACAAATATTTATTTGTACAAGTGTATGATAACTGCACGTTCGCATACCTATCGATATGCCATTAAACAAAACAACTATTTTTTCCTTGTATCAGACTCTTGATGTGCCTTTGTTATCCCTCCTTTGTAAGATGTTCATGCCAAAGGTGCACTATTGACTGAGATCTGGCATAAAGTGCTAAACCTATTTGATGTGGATCTATATGTCGCCACACCGTCATCCAAATAAGAACACTTTCCTAAGAAAAACATTTGATTACTAAACTGATATGCCATTATGTAGTTATTTGCATTATGCAGGATGGAGAATGATGGCCCAAGATGTAGCATTGCCTTTGCGAAAAAGCAAGTATTTAATCCCGCACTCAAGTTATGACATACCTAACTGAATTTGGCATTTCGAACTAGAAGAATAGGAATTCAATGCTACAAAAACACGACTTTTGTAGATCACTTTCTCCAACCACAACCAAAAGGGACCACAAATAGAGATCAAGTGCAGTACAAACTTAGCTAAGGTTGAAAAAGTAGAAACTTTCAAGGAGTAATCTTGTTGAAGAAGGAATGCATTATAACCTTTCTGCATAATACAAGAGCGACATAATTCCTTGAAAAATGCAGCTTAAAGTTTTGGAAGGGGAAGCATAAGAAAATGGTGGTCAATTGACAATAGGTTTTATTGGAAGTTGATACCAGGCAGAATAAGTAAAGAGTTAATTACGCGGTTGACCACTGTACTATTAGGCAAATTTCACTTTGACCACTGAACTTTGATTTGTGTCAAAGTGACCATTGGACTATTTAATTTGTTCAATTAAGTCATTCCGTTAGGTTCAGTTAACAAAATGTCCGTTAAATCATTTAATTTAGGGGCAAATCCGTCAGTCTCTATTCTTATTTTTCTTCCTCTTCTTCTTCCTCCTTTTCTTCTTCTTCTTCTTCATTCTTCTTTCTCATATGATGTCTACAACCTCAACCAAGCATCAGCACCACCCAGCACAGCCACCGCCCCACCACGCGCAACCGCGACACCAACCCAGCACCACCACCAAGCGCAACCCCGACACCAACCCAACACCACCACCAAGCACAACCACCGCCATACCCATGACCACCTTCTGTCCTCCACCATTAAACTCACAACCGCCACCAATACAGCCCACCACTACCACAAAAAAACTAACCCATTAACACCATAGATCTGGAACTTAATCGATCCTAATCCCGTATCATCATGGGGATTTTCTCCTTGAGGTTCTTGCACCGACGGTTCTAGCAACTCTCTGGGAACCTGGACATTGCTTCTTTCCGAGGGCTGATGCGGCTGCTTCAAACGTTCTTGTGGTGTGGGCGGAGAGGACGAAGACGAACTGGGCTCAGTTGGGGCTGTTTTGTCCTTATTAAGGAAGAGTTCAGGGAAATTGAGCCTAGCGTTCTCTCCCCTCAACTTAAAGGCCTCGCGGTCGTACGCCATGGCGGCGTCCTCGGCAGTATCAAAAGTGCCAAGCCAGAGGCGAGTCTTGTTTCGAGGGAGACGAGGACTCGTGCTCGAAGCGCGCCGGCGACGCGTTTGCCTTCGATTTCGGTATCTTGAGGGTGGGGAGTGGTTGGAAGGAAGGAGAGAACCGGGCAGAATTTGTGACGCGGCAGCTATTTCCGGTGGACGGCGGAGGTGGAAGTGGTGGTGAGTTGACCCAGGAGCAGAGCTCGAGGCCGAATTGGAGAGGTCTGAGTTTTGGGGAGGAAGAAGAATAGGAGAAGAAAAAGAAAAAGAAAAGTAGAAAAAGGATAAAAATAAGAAAAGAAGATAAAAAAAAGAAGTAATATAAAAAAAATTGAGTTTCTATGTTTTGACAATTTTGCCCCCACATGTGCCTCGCACGTGGACACTTAACAGACTTTTTGTTAACTGAACCTAACGGAATGACTTAATTGAGCAAATTAAATAGTCCAATGGTCACTTTGACACAAATCAAAGTTCAGTGGTCAAAGTGAAATTTGCCTAATAGTACAGTGGTCAACCGCGTAATTAACTCATAAGTAAACAATGTTTCCTGATAATTAGTTTTTCCAACTTTCATTTAGAGGGGGTGGACAAAAGAGAGAAGGTGTTAAGAAAGTTCTGATCCTGAACAATTCTCAAGAACACTTCGACACGAACATACGCTAGTGAGATTAAGAAATATAAAGGAATGGTTGCGCTACGTGAACATCCCTTTGGCTATTATCATTCCCATTCTGTCACTGAAGGCACATCAAGAATCAAAAGAGTCATAAGGGTGTCTGGAAACTAGTCAGACAACATCTTTTTCTGCACATTATTCCCAAGAATGCAGTTGGAGAGCCACAATTAAAAAAAATGATGGTAGCAAAAGATTGTGAAAAAGCAGAGAATTTAGAGCTAGAAAGCAGTGAGAAATTGGAAAAAGGGAAGAAATGCCGAGGAGTAGTATGAACGAAACTTATATTAGGAGTGTAGATGTAGCTCAAAGGTTACAACAGTAGCTGTACCCTAAATAACATTTAAACCTAAGATGCTATTATTTTATTTTGTGGGTTGGGGGTTTGGGGGGAGGGATTTCATGTCAATGGCAACAACTACGCTTAACATCTTCTAATTTTCATTCTTTGTTTCCATCATGTTAAATATGATATATTAATGCAATTAGGACATTTAGAGAAGGGGCTTCCAGATGTCTTACATTTGGTGTGCCCTGAAAAAAGATAATCTATATGTTGCAACCACATCACCGTCATGGCATGTTATGATTACTCAGTGACATTACGTGAAAATGTCGAGCAGAGCAAGTGATCTACAAAAGTCGTGTTTTTCCACTCCAAAACACGACAACCGTAAAATCGGGTAGCAAACCAACAATCATAAAATAGGGCTATGCCAGACTATATCCTCCCTCCCCCACACACACACACACAAACCCTTAGAGCAAATTACCCCAAATATCCCCCCCCCCCCCCCCCGCGCAGGGCCATATATATATATAAACCCTAGACACAGTACCCAGTAGCACATCTAACTATTGAGACCTCACTGCTGCCGTAAAAAATTATGGCCTCTGCCGGTGGTATTTCGGCCACTGTCGATGTTGATAGATCTAACCCTAGCAACGAAAGCCTCATCAATCAAGTATAGAACTGATCAATGACCAATCACAATGATTTAGATCTATCAGATCTATTAGATCAAGAAAATCTCCGAGATCTACATAAATCTGGAGAGATATGACGCATCGGAGCAGATTAAGGGATTGCCCTCCCTAATCGTTGTTGGGGGAGATGTCGCCTACCACCGTACCTCCGTCGTCCACCCTCTATCTACTGCCGGCCACTATGGATGCCTATTATCTGCTGTCGGCCACTATGGATGCCTATCCTCAGAGAACCTAAATACATGAATATGAGACGAAAATTATATATAGAACTAGGCCGGATTTCGACTACTGCCCAACGCGTGCCAACGCACAGTGGGGAAATAATTTTAGAAAGGGAAGGTGATAGCCAGACTCCTTTGCTGATCGTTGTAGGAGTCAAAATCTAAGGTAAAATTTATCATGACTAACATTACTCTTGAATATATCTTGTTATCGTGTCATTAAACTTCGTCCAACAAAAAAAAAGAAAAAAACCTTCCAGGTGAATCGTTTTGTTAATCGACGAGGCATCTCAAGGGAGCCATGTCAAAGATACTAAAAACTACTATTATTCTATTGTCTGCTTAACCTTAATAGAAGTTTCTTAGAATAAGCAAAGAGGACAAGAGGAAACTATTAACTTTTTGCACAAAAATTCTCATTTGAAAAGCCTTTTTAAGAAAAAAGATAAATAAACTTGAAGATTTATTTTTGGTTAAATTAAAATACAAAGCAACTAAAACTATATACGGGAGTAAGCGGTCTCAATATATAGCATCCGCTTACAAGGGCTAATAATTCTTTGGTGGATTTTCCGAGATAAACAAAAGTCCCGTTCTGATTCGCACATGTGGTGACAAGGAAGTCTACACATTGGTTACCTTCACCTAATGCACGTGAGATGGTGAAATTTTTCGCCATGAGCGACAAGCAAAAATACATGATTAGGTTGCTGAGAGGTTGGAAACGCTGTGGTGGTGAGGTAGGAGATGTTTCGCAGTAAGGGAATCGGTTTCCAGAGTTGTATTTCAGAGATGCCTGTCCTTGATTAGCTGAAGCGCCTTCAGGATCTCATGCAATTCAGCCTCGACGCTGTCGCAAAATAAATTTAAAGATGATTGAAGGAATTAGTTTTTCTGCCAATCAAATTAATTGCAATTGGATCCTCCACCTAACATGGGTCTTAGTCCTTAGGTAGAGGGGCAGATGCACTTCAGAATGGTGATTTGAGCAGCATGTAGGCCAGCTTTGAAGATTTGATTTGGGGCCGCCCCGCCCTGTGTCCAAGACTGCTGAATTGGATCATCCTGTTCTTGGACTCCATTTGGGATGAGTCATGCAGTCCGAGCGAGTCGCCAAATAATGTCCTAATAAATTTGTACGCTTTTTCACTTCCTTTTTATCGCTAAAAATGTACTTAACAATAAGTATTGACTTTTTGGCAACAAACAATAGCGTGAACAATTAATGAGGTGAGATGGTCTCTACACAAAGACAAAAAATTAATAAGAATAATATTATAAGAAAAAGTTTTGGCTACTGCCTTGGTTGTAGGAAGATAGGTTTAACTCTCATTTACAGACAATTAATTTATTGTTAAATATTTTGTGACGCTAAAAAGTGTTGCTTAATTTTGTCACTAAGAATGTTACAAAAAAGTCACTAAAAATACATAGCTACCATTAGTTATTACTATACAAGCAGTTGTACCTATCTCGTTGCAATCAAAGCAACAGCAAATTTTTTTTTTTTTTTCCATATTGTAATGCTTCTAGCAGTTTGGACCACTTTTTGTGAATAAAGCTTCCAGATCAAATACAAGTGAAGGAGAAACTTCTTCTCTTCCAATTCCTTTTTGGTATGGAAAAAATTTGGTGGCTACCCTGGTCAAATGAATCAATCTCCTACCCCTCATATAGTGACAATTAATTGTCACTTTATGTTTTCAGTAGCTTTTATTTAGTGACGCTAAAAAAAGACTATTAAGAATTGTCTTTGAAAGTGCTAACAGAAAAGTCATTAGAAATATTTAGTGATTATTAATTGTCACTATATACGGGGTTGGAGGAAGATTCTTATAATTCAGGTAACGGCAAAACTTTGTTCTTTTGGTATTGAAGTGGGAAAACAAAGGCGGTGACCAAATAAGAACCCAAACTGTAACCAGCCTTGGCGTAAGGCCCAAGTCAGGAATTCCTCTTCTCCTGCCCTCCAGCTTATATACACACATAAAGGACAAGAAGAGACCACAAGAAAACCTTGTTTACATTCACAACTCTACTAAACTGCCCTCGAAATCTTTCTGCTTGTGCGTTCTTCTCCAAGGAATCCATCCATGGCTAGCCTTCTTCAGTACAACTTCTTCCCTACCGATTTCTATTTCCCTAGGCCAACACCAGTCAGCGATCAGCAGCAAGTTCTTCCCGTCCAAACTCAGGGTCATGACACAACTGCTGCGAGTGAGGATCCCAAAAGCCTAGTTTTCCGCAACATGCAAAACAAGAAGAACAAGATTGTCAAGGTCAGTTCTTCCTTGCCGACCCGCCGCCTTGTTCCACTCTACAAGCAGAAGCGGGGCACCAATCGCCTCTGTTGTTTAGCGGCAACTTCAGAAGAAGAGCTCTCAAAGGCTTAAAGCTTCTTGATGGCTTCTATGTTTGAATATGGCATGTGTGCAGTGTGGAAGTTTCATTCTACATGCTTTCTTTTTTGGTCATTTTGTTGCAGTTTTACGACGATGGTGTAAAGACTTTTTTTTTTTGTGGTAACGGAGGTGCTTGTACTAGACAAAAGTTTAGTTTGACATCATGCAGTAGTGTTGTTGAGAATATTTCTTGTTTTGTTGCTATAATGGTACTGTGATGGCTTCTATGCGTAATTGCGCTGGTTGTGGTGCAGAAGTTTGGAGAATTTAGGTTAGCAGAGAATTTTGACATAAAAAGTCAATAAGTATACGGTTAAATCGGCACTCATTTACGACTCGCTTAAATTTTTGAGTTATTGGTTTAAAAATGACCCATTAAGATTCAATCGTTAAATGGGTGGGTTTGGCTAGTTTTACGTGGGCAGAGTTGGATCTGTAAATGGATTTGGGTCTTAATTGACACCACTTATTGTGAGTGAATCTCTCAGTTTTGCTATGAGGTCTGTTTCCTGAATCACCGATCACGGTAATTTAATATGTGACTTTTATCTTAGAGGACGATGATTCAAATGGTCCACATCTACAATAAACTTTTGCGCTGTACATAAGTTTCATTTTAAACAACCTAAGGAACAAACACGTACCTCGGAACCTAGCTCATCTTTACAATGATTAAGTAAAAAATTCTCAAGTTTGTTACACAAGTTCGTTTGAGTCGTTCTAGTTACTTCTCACTTAGATCCTGAGGTGGCTGCAAACTTTAAAGGAGAACGAATCTTTTTTTGTTGTTTTTTCAGGGATTATGGTTTTCTTTCCCCATTGGAAACTTTATTAAGTGGGTGGGGGACAATGACTTCCTCTACCAGCTAACTGATAAAATCACAAAACTTACTTGTCTTATGACTCATAACGCCATCCCAACCCACTATATGTTGTTCGTAGGGCTTGTATTTTTCGAACATACCAAGCAGTTTAGATGATTTCTATGATCACCCACATTGATCCAATATACTAATATTTGGTAGACAAGAACAAGAATAGTGGATTGTGATGCCAAATTTGGTTAGGAAAAGGAAAAAAAGAATCCACCGCACTTACCTTTAGAACTCTTTTTGGCCAACAACAGCTCTTATAAATATGTGAATATCAGCTACACTAGGATGGCTACAAAATAAACTTTGGATATTCATTCTCTAGGTTTTTTGGTGGGATATACAGTTGGATCTCTAATGGCTGGCCTACAGTACAACTTCTTCCCTACTGATTTCTATTATCCTCGTCCACGGGGAGTAAATAGAGAGAACACTGGCCAGCAAGTTCTTCATGTCAAGACTCAAAAAGGAGATGAAACGGATGCTTCTAAACATTCCACAAGCTTAGTTTCTCGAGTCATCATCGACGACAACAAGGCTCGAAAGGGTCTTCATTCCTCATCTTCTAGCATTTTTAAGGAAAGTCAAGGCAATTTGTAGTAAGTAACTAAGCTGATCAAGATCATCTGTTGCGGCCCTAGCTAGAGCCTCTCTTACGTGCTTGCATATGTAATGTCAATACCACGTTGAATAAGACATCTGTCGATAAACCATATTTCCCGTGGCACATATGACGTCTCGAATCATGCTCTGCAGAGTAGCTTCTAAAAAAATTAATCGGTAAACTTCCCCCGTTCAGAACTTAATTTAGATTAAAAAAAAACAAAACAAAACCATTGACTTGATTATTCGTTTAAACAAAGTCCTGGGGGCAACAGTAATAACGCAATCATGGCATGCGCATATGGCTTGAAAAATTTGAAGGTCAATGATATCTATGAAGCATGCATGAAGTTATGTACTTTTTCATTTTGGTGGTAGGAAGATTAGAGCCCGAATATTCATGGAATCGGATCGGATCTGAGAGCCTGAGAGAAAAGCTAAAAAGTTTGACTCTCCTTGCTGGCAATCTGCAAAAATTTTAGTTCCTTGCACGTTTCTTAGATCGGGCGTATAGGATCTGGCTTTGATCTGTGAAGAGAAGTGATTTCACACGATTTGCATAAGCTAGACGGCTAATAAAAAAAATTAAGTAGGGAACCCACACATCTATCTAAGCTAAAAGTTTTGTGGTTAGATGCATCTTTTAACTACAGCCTCAACTGTTTCAAAGGGCTATAAGTTGAACTTGTCTTCCACTTTCTTTGATTCCTTCTTACCACACTACCTTCGAAGCTCTATAAATACATGAAGAGCAAGTCCATTTAGGCATAGTCAGATAGGGTTTGAAAAGAGTGATGTTGATTTCCAGAGCTTTCATGCCTGGCCTTCAGTTCAACTTCTTCCCCACAGCTCTCTTCGATGTCTCCTCCTCAACAGTGACTCAACCGAGACAATGCTGTGACGGTGCCCGTAAAGACCCTGAAAGAGAAGAACCAAAAGGATTTTAAGCCACCCAATGCCAGCTCTTCCTTCCTCATCACCGGACTCTAGCACCCATTCGTGAACCAAATTACAGACTTGTGATAGCCCTTCGCCTATATATGTATTTTCTCCGTAACTGCAAGGTGTACTCGAATAAGAGTTTCTGTAACTTTGGATCTGTCGTAACAAACTAAATCCCTAAATTTCTTTAGCGACCTATTACCATTTTTAGTCGCAAATTCAAACATTAGATGACAGTAAATAGACAATCCTCTCATCCATCTTGAGGGGGAACATGGGTATGTCAAACCTTAAATTTTAGGTCTTACATATATGGAAGGCCAATTCTATCAAAGTTTTACGTCCAATTCCCATAAACATTCCTTTTTAGGTTGAACACTTGGCAATGTGTTCTCAGATTGAATATGTTATGAAGATAGTTTATGCAGATACGTCATAAGCTATTTGCAGTCCAAAAAAGTGGCATACGAGCACTTGGAATTTCTATATCAAGTCAAAATGTCAAACAATGATCTGAACGGACCGTCAGTGGGAACATAATAGCATAAGCTGGTCAAAGAATAATCCGATATAACATATATAAGAAAGTGGACACTTTACTGGTTAACGCTTGTACTCTACTTTTATCGTTGGATCTTTTTTTAACGCTTGCACTTCTAGTCACAAAAGAGAGCACATAATTAAAGAAGGCAACGAGGTATGAAGGATGTGTTTGACGACATCGTAATTTTTAGTTTTGGTTTTCTAAAAAATAAAAACTAAAACTTGTAATTTTTTTTTTTTTTAAAAGTGATGTTTGATAGATCAGTTTTTTGTTTTTTTTTCCAGTTTTTGTTTCTTTTAAGAGGAATTTATTTTTCTTTATGTTCCTTCTTCGCCAAAACATCAGTTTCCATTACCACCAACCAACACTATTACGCCACAGTATCATTGCCGACTATAGTCAGTAACCACCACCCATCCCAACCAACTGTCAAAATCAAGACGGAATTACTACTACCCGAAAATAAGATCTGGTGAGATCGACGGCAATGGAGAGGCGACAGTAAAGAGAGACGGCGTCGACGGGAGTAGCGAGATCGACGGCGGGTGGTTGGGATGGTGAAATCGACAGCGTCGACGTTGATCGATGGTGATTGTGATGTTGTCCGACATTAATCGATCATCGGCAGTTATGGCGGTGTTCTTGGTGGTTAAGATGGTGATGGTGGTGCTTGGTGATTAAGATGGTGGTTGTGATATTGTCCGCTTGGTTGATGTGACACAATGGTGGAATAGATTCGTGCGGTGACGATTACGGTGGGGCAACGACGGTGAGGCAAATCTGCAGGTGGTATACGACAAAATTTGTGGCGGTAATGTAAGAGATATGTTGGTGTGACAGCGATATGGTGGTGACGGTGGGGCAAATCTCTGGTGGTGGGGCAGTGGGGTGACGACGGTTGGGTGGTTAGGGTGACGGTGGTTGTCTGCTAGTGGTAGTGATGGTGAGGGCTTAGAGGGTAAGTAGTGGGGAAAGTGATAAAATGAAATGAGTTTTTTAAAATGTGGATAGCAAGTTGCTTCTAATGAAGTTTGATGGTTAGATCTTAAAACAAAAACCAAAATTCAAAACTCCTAAATAGAGTTTTCAAAAACAGCCCCGTTTTAAAACTTGTTTTCAAAATTGAAGGAAAAAAAATGAAAAATTGTCTGACAAACAAGTTTTTTTTCTACAGTTTATGAAACTGGAAAAAAAAACTGAAAACTAAATACTACATAATCCTTGTAAAGTGTGTTACTTTTGTTTCCAATGGGACAAAACAACACCGTTGTAGAATATGCGTTGGGCCTATGTATCTTGCTTTGATACTAAGTAGTAAGTATTTTGTTCCAAGCTGGAGAATTAAGTCCATCATGGATGAAGCAAAAGCAATGATATCTCGAATCTTCTGCTGGAATGTTGTTTATGTTCCAAGGACAGCTAATTCAGCTGCTCATAACTTAGCGGCTAGAGCCTACTTTTGTAATTTCTTTGGCTTTGTTTTCACTTCGTCCAATCTTTTGACTTATGTGAAAGAAGTGAGGAATAATGTGTAATTGCGCTTATCTCTTTTTTTAATGAAAGGTCCTTTCTACCAAAAAATAAAAAGATACTAAGTAGTAAGTAGTGGCCTGCAAGTGGTCCACTAGGCTACTAAGCTTCATAAATTGAAAAAAAAAAAAAAGAAACGTGATAAAGAAGAAAAATGTTGCACAGGTTGGGCTACAGACATAAACTAAATTGGAAAAACAGGAAGATATAATTATGTGTTAGTGGTATTGAACTGGCGTTGCACATTTTGGTATGATTGCTTCAGTGTAGAGCATGCAGGGGAACGTGAATCAACCGATTCAGCCGCCGGTTCACGGGGCATGGCACAACTAGTCACCTGAACTCACGTCACTTTATTGAATGAATGGTTTTTTGCTGAATTAATGTTACTAGATATACTTTACGACCATTAATGATCGCTACACATAGATTATAGTCAATGAAAAAAAAATTACTGCCACCCGGTTTGAAGAAATCTTCCTCATACCTCTCATATAACGATAATAAATAGTCGCTACATATTTCTAGCTAGTTGCTTTATTTAGTAACCCAAAAAAACACTCTTAAAAATTATCGCTGAAAATATTAATTGAAATGTCACAAAAAATATTTAGTAACAAAATGAAGACTACCAATGTATCATCAAGACCTATATATAAAGATATAATGAGGAACAAAAAGTAGTAACCGAGAACCTAACGGGAAAAAGTCAAGAACTTACATAGCAATAATCTTCTGTTGATAAATTGCATTCAGCGACAGTTTTCTATCAAAACAGAGATATTGTACGGCAGAAGATTCTAATCCGAACTTACTTGAAAGCTTTACCGCAAGAAATGAAAAAGAAAAAGAAAGGCCGGCAAGATACCGTAAGATCCCAGGTCTAAAAAAACAAAACAAGGCATGTCGAGGAGAGTAATTAATTCCGATGAAGACAGCGTATTATATTGAGAATTGAGGGCTGCTGTCTAATTGCTAGTCTCAATCTCAGTGAAGACTGAGAAGGAGTAGAAAAACTTTAAACACATCACAATCGAGATTAGAGCACTTGAAAACCATATAATTAACGTCAAATGTGTATATAATTGCGCTTGCATACCATGCGCACGGCTGTTTTGGAAAGGCCAAAGGTTACAATTATTTTTTCTGCTGTCCATCAACCGGCATGAACAGGTGCTTTGTATTCTAAAAAACCTAAATAGAGCTTCTAAGTTTCAGATAGCTATAGAGCTCACTACAAAATAAACCCACATGTAATTCTTTATTCTCACAGAGGTCGTGATATTTGTTTTTGGTAAGAAAGTGCGAGAGCTGCCCTCCATTGCGTTGTCCTCAGCCAAGGAGTCTTTCACCGATAAAAAGTAAAGAAAAATTAAAAAACAAAGTTTTTTTCGGTTATCTTTTCTCGATTTTATTTATCTACTCACTGCGTTCCGGATTGAGCTTCAGTTTTAGCAGTACTTCGGTCAAGGAAAGACCTTCAAGCTGATATCTCCTACTTCCTTGTTCTTCTCACTCGTGTTGCCGAGTGAAAGCAGCCCTTCTTTTTGGTCGTTATCCCGGGTAGTTTGCTCCGAAGTGAAGAGTTGCTACTTCGTTGTTCTTTCTTTGTTGATTGTCCTTGATTTATGCTTGACTTAGGAAGGGCTTAACTGCTCAAGTCCTTTTTTTTTTTTTTTTATCGTGCTCACGTAGGTGAGATTAAAAACGCTCCATCTGATAAGAGAGACAAAATAATGTTTCGGTTATTGTAAAGACGGGGATGAGAGAATTGATTGAGCCCTAGATTGAAAAGTGATGTTTAGTGTTAAGTGTCATATCGACTATACATGGAGATTGTGAACGTTTTTATACATGGTGAACTCATTTTTTTCATAAATATACTTTTGGATTGAATATCATGTTTCTCATTTAGCAAATGCTTCTTAGCCGTCCACTGGTTTTTTTTATTTTCCTTTTCTACGATCCACAAAAAGTCAAAAAGGTTAACTACAACTAAAGTCAAGTGTACCCTTTTTTCCTTTAATTTTCTGCCTCCGAATATTCTTGGAATCGCTAAGGAGGCAGGCACCCTAGTGTGCCTACCTACCAGCCACCAAAAAACGACTCAAACCCAAGTCAGTCTCTATAAATATGTGTAGAGCAAGAGCACTTCAAAACCCAAAAAGGGCTCCCAAGTGAGATTATCACACTGCTCAAACGAACTTTCATCTACCTCTCTCCCTCTTCTCTAAGTAGCTAGAGACATCCATGGCTGGTCTTCAGTACAAATTCTTCCCAACTGATTTCCTCTATCCTCGACAGATCGTCACCAAGGACGCCACTGCCCAGCAAGTCGTTCCGATGGTGACCCAAAAGCTTGATGAATCCTTCGATTCTAAACAGTCCATATCCCTGGTTCGCCGCGACGTAAACAGCACTATTTCGGCAAAAGCTCTTCCATCTTCATCACAAGCCATTGTTCAGGCCGAAAAGCAAAATCATCAAGGTTAATGGTTGCAATATTAAGTGCCTGGAATAGATGAGGTTGCTGGATAAACTCTTCCTACTGTACGAGCAGAGTACATATAAGCTCTTCTTTTCAATGGTTCTATTGTAAAGGCTAGATCAAAGTGAGATCTCGTTTGTCTTGGTTCACCTCTAGTAGTACTTATATTTCTATCGTCCCTCTATAATGAGTTGTATTTGTCTGGATTGGTAGCTAGGCTAGAGTTTCACTGAGCCAGAATCATATACAAAGTTCTTGTTTTTGGTGAATTTGGCTCTTCCGACCAGCTTAACATCTACGAAATATTTGAAGATTCAGGTATCTCATTATTTAGGGTACTTTTTAAGGCCATTCCGTCAACCAATGAGAACTTCTTTAGGCGTGTGCGGACGATATTAGTGCCATAACTTATTTCAGAATTTGCTTCATATCAAACTCCTATATATTAAGATACACTCCCCCTGTTTCATTGGATTTTTTTCTTTAATTTTTTGCGCAATCCTGGATAAATAGACATTGAACTTGAACCGAAAGAGCAATTATAGAGCAAATAGATAAAATAGTCAAGTCAAACTGGAGTTCACTAATGAGTAAAAATCATATTTATATGTACTGAATCTATTCAAAAAAATTTGGAAATTGCACCGAGACCCCACACCAGTCAGCGGCTCGGGCAACTTCACGACGAGGCTCTTCAACTGCTAGTCTGCTACTGTGGACTCACAATTGGAAGAAAGCAAAGGAAGGGAACTAAAGGTATAGTAGATGATATTATTCGGTTGTAAAGAAAGCGTACGCAAGTGCGCCTAGGGCCTTTTCGAATGACAATCAGAATTATGTGATTTGATCCTTAAACAGTTAGTGGCATATGTGTTTTTGTGTTCTTCCCTCGATATTTAAATCATTTTACCTTAGTCGTGTAGTTATAATTTCTGTGAAACTTTATGTGAGATTATTTGAGAATTGTTGCTGTGAATTATAAGATATATATGTATATATCAACAGTCAATGTTAAATTTATTCGGACAATAAAACATCAGTACAATATCCTAGTAAATTTTTTGAGAAACTTAAACCCAGAATGCAAATCTATTTATCGTCATTCAAGGTAAATCTCAACTAAAGAAGTTAACCAATTTGACTGATACTTCGTGAACCGTAGGAGGTTGACCATGCATGATTTACTAAGAAATTGTTTGTTGACATGGTTCTTTCCTGAGAACTCTCACTGGTCTGTCGTCCCACTCGGAGTATAATGTAGTAATTTCATTTAATTTGTAAACACTTGGAGTATAATTTGTATTTGGGAATAACGAATATAGTGCTAGCCTTAGGCAACTTGCCTAAGGCTATGGGATAAAACTATGTAGTTTTATCTGTCTCTCAATATCTACCTCTCCCGTAAATTTCTCTCTCGTCACAGCGTCACAACTCATATAGCCTTGATCTCTCTTCTCGTTAATTATCTCTCTCATCAGAGAACACAGCTGCCCACCGCCGGCCGGAGCCCAATCCTGGCGCTTTTCCTCCCGCTGTAACATTGAGCAGTCGATATTCCAACATTGAGCAGCCTCTCTCGCATCAGACCAACCAATCACTGTTCGAGGCAAAGTCGAACGCCGCACCCTCGCCAATTGCCGACGACCCACCATTGTCGTCCCTCTCTCTTTCCACGCGATAGTGAAACAGAAATTCCCATCGCCGCACGATTTCCCATCTCGGCCTGGAATCGAATTTCGCGGCAAAGTCGTACGCAGCAGCTGGCAGTCAGCCTCCGTACTCGCCCACCGCACCTCGCCAATTGCCGGCAACTTTCCACGCCAGCGACCCACCATTGTCGTCCCTCTCTCTTTCCACGCGACAGTGAAACAGAAATTCCCATCGCCGCACGATTTCCCATCTCGGCCTGGAATCGAATTTCGCGGCAAAGTCGCACGTAGCAGCTGGCAGTCAGCCTCCGTACTCGCCCACCGCACCTCGCCAATTGCCGGCGACTTTCCACGCCAGCGACCCATCATTGTCGTCCCTCTCTCTTTCCACGCGACAGTGAAACAGATATTCCCATCGCCGCACGATTTCCCATCTCGACAGATGGTGACTTTGCGGTAGACGGCGGCAGATGGTAATTTTTACGGTGGGTGATTGTGTGGAGGCTAACGGCCTGCGATGGGTTGCGCGCTATGTGCTTCGATGAGAGAGAGAGAGAGGCTGACGGCTGGTTGTGAGATGCTGTGTGCGACGGCCGCGAAATGCGATTGGTTGGTTTGATGTGAGAGAGAGCGATTGAGCAGAATATTGGCTGCTCAATGTTGCGGTGGGAGGAAAATCGCTGGGGATTGGGCTTCGGCCGGCATGTTGGCGGCTGTGTTCACTGATGAGAGAGAGAATTGACGGGAAGAGAGTGTGTGATGGCCGGAGCTGTGACGAGAGAGAGAGAGAGAGAAAGAAATTTCTGGGTAAGGTAACAACAGATATTGAGAGACAGATAAAACTACGTAGTTTTATCCCATAGCCTTAGGCAAGTTGCCTAAGGCCAGCACTATATTTGCTATTCCCTTTGTATTTTTCCTTTTTTATTTTTGTGTTGTACTTGTAAAGAGTCTTTAATGACTCTTGTGAAACTTAATAATATTTTTTGTATGCTTTCTAAGTGCACTCTGTTTTTAATATTATTTTAATAAAAAATTTAGGTGAATTCGATATAATTTTTGCACTCCGTGAATAAAATTTCTAATTCCGCCCTTGTGTGTTAGTGTTACTAAGATATATGGTGACATTTTTCATAACTAAGATATATATGTAACGATACTTTTACGTCACCCAAACCCCAAATCAAAAAGCATGATCGTTAAAGCTCATTGAGAACATGCCATTATATCTGCAATAGGTGCAACCAAAATGCCCTTTAAAAAATATATATGTCGATAAATCTTTAGCACCCACAAAGGCGTGGAAGAAGTCGGTTTTAAAAATTATATTTTTCAACAGTCATAGGTATTTTTATGTCATGTTTGACCAAACATTTATGTATTCCGTATATCAGCCCATGCCCATTCAAGGGAAGTAGGTGAAGTTGACTTCTAAATAACCTCTTCGCTCTCAATACACTTTAGCGTATAATTTTGTTGCCGACCCACTTGAATGGATTAATTAATTTCGCAAGTTAGCTACTCGTAGAATATACTAATTCAAAAGACATCCAAAGTATATATAGCTGATATTGTCAAGAAAAATAAACAGTTGAGCTGCTGTTAAAGCAAGAAGATATCATTTGACATATTTTCTAACATGTTAAATTTTTAGAACAGATAATAACTTAAGATGTGCTTTATTGTTCTGTTGTGCATTTGCAACACGATTTCAAACAAATTCAAAAGAAACGAGGTTAGGTCCTTAGCGTATATGCAGTCGCGTTGTCATTTAGAGCGGGCATACCTACCATCTTTTGGGGCGCCAACCAATATATAGAATCACGTTTTCAACATTGAGTCTTCAAAATCTTGGGCAATAAAGTAGGGGTTTTGGACCAGAGTTAAAATAATAAATGTCGTTTGCTAAAGCATTTACAGCTATTTTCTAGCGTGCATCACGTACACTTCTCCTTTAGCTTAGTTAGGTAAGTACGTAAGAACTCATTCACTTTGATTCTAACCCAAGTTGTTTTAGCCCGAATATTCCTTTGGAACCCAAACTGAGAAAAGACAGAGAAAAAAAAAAGTTTTAGTTTTGCTTTTCTTTACTTACCCGCTTTATTCGTACTAAGTAGGGCAACGTGTAACATGACCTCTGCATTCATGATTTTTTTTTTTGTTTAAAAAAAGGGTGATAAGGTTTGTCATACCTTTCGAGCCGGGTAGGACCACATGGGCGGCAAAACTCTCTCTACCAAGTTTTAACGCAGCTGCATTCTCAGAGCTCGAGCCCGAGACCTCTGGTTAAGCTAGGACAGCTTCGTATCAGCTGACCTACGCGCTTGGTGGTCTCTCCATTCATGATGCTGTCTAATTTCGAAACACATTTCTCAAAATGTTTGATTGACAGTGTGTGACTTCATTTAATTGTTTAAATTTAGTATGGACTTTGGAGAAGATACACACACACACATGCACACCCCGATGGAGAAAATTTAATAAGTTATATATTATTCCCCTAAGTAAGTTTAAAGAATCATTTGTCCGTTGCCTCAAGAAAAGAAGTACGTTAATCCCTAAATTGTCATGTAGATATTCTTTCTAAGATGTGTCCATAGAGGGTATTTGCCTGGTCTTATAGACTTTGGATTTTGCTGAAATTGCCATACTAAAGACTAGCAGTGCAATTGGGAGATAATTACCCTTTAGAGTAACTACGCAAAGTTGTTTTCGAAGTTTGAAGCTTACCCAACTTGGTTTGCTAAACAAAGGTCATACTCACCTTCGCAAAGTGTTTATTGCTTTGGGCCTACATTGATTACATCGCGGCACCTCTTGTGTTTCATTGTGGCTCCTCTTAAGCATAACAAGCATAGAACGCTCTCCGGTTATTGTGAACCAACACCCATTGAGTGGGTACTACTCGACTCGACACTTTCATTGATTTGCAACTTATAAAGAAGGTAAGTCTACAATAAATGAATGCAAAATTGAAAATTGACGTGTTCACACCGTAAGGGCTCTTTCTTTTTGTACAGTACACAGCCAAATAAATAGACTCATTAAAGTTGCATGTTGAATTGTATTAAGCATGATATACAGTATTTGGTCTATTTTTTAACAGCCTAAGTTTTAAGAGTAACCGGTAACTTAAAGCTCGCACTAGTAAAAGACTTGGCATTTATCTATTATTATCATAACATCATTCATACTTGCAGCATTTTCCATAAGGCAGCTATGCCTATTCTCGTAAAAAATGGTGGTCCGCCTTTGTGGCATTTAGGTTTGGGTTTATTCAATTTTTCTTACTCATACTTTGCCCAATTTTTTATTTCACTCTATATACTGCTAAATCTTTGAAGCTAGTACTTGTACTATATATGTCATCACTTTAGTCTCTCCCTTAACATTTTTGCTTAAAAATGAACTCTCTTTTTCCTCTTTCTTCTTCATTCCCGGTGAACACATCACCACTCAAAGTGGCAACCACCACTCGCAAAGAAGGTCCTCGCTTGAACGAGCCCACCGCATCACCTCCACAGTTAGGCAGTGGCGGCAACGTTGGTGGTGTGGGTTCACTCTGTCCCCTCGTTTCAATCCCATCGTCGCTGCTACCACCACTTTTTTCACCATTCAACACGTAAACCACCCACACCGACAAACACCACCATCACCATTCCCATTACCTTCATCAAATATCTGAGCCAAAGCCCAAACTAACTTCGGTCTCCGATTGCTGCCGCGGCTTACCGCAAAGCACCACCTCGACGGTCTAAAGCAACCACACCATGCCACCATCTACATTTTCTTTTGATTTTCACCACCACCACCACCACCAGCATTACCCAACTCACCATATACAAATCTAACCATAACCACCATACGCATTTTCACCATCACCACGAACCGCCACACATCCATACCGACCACCATGCCTCGCTGCCACCACTGCTGCCAAACCGCTAGCCACCATTTTTGCATTGTACCTCAACCTATAAATCTACTCCATTCTCAGTTCGTGAACTCTAGAAAATTTGTTATTGAAAGTTATGGTTGGTCTTTGTTGGGTTGGGGTGGGGGGGGGGGGGAGGGAATGTGGCCAAAACACAAGTACGCGGACAGGTTAGGGTTGGCATGAAGGGAGAGAAGAGTGGGTGGCTGACCGGATAGATTGCTAGATTAGGAACCCTAGAACTTTGTCACGTGCATAGCATGTGCCAATTTTCACTTAAAAGTAAGAAATGACGAATCTAGCCCTAGTACAATGACCTGTTTCAAGAATTTAGCAGTACAAGAACTTGTTTACAAAAAATAGCAAAGTACAAGGGAGAAAAATTAAATTAAACCCTTAGGTTTAGCCCTTCTAGCTAGGCAGCAATCGTTTATCCTCTTTTACATCAAGTTACTTTAGCTTTGGAGTGAATAATTATTGAAACAATTAAGGAGATTCTTATTTATTTTTTTTCTCACCTCCACTCCACTTTTGTAACTAAAAATCTAAAAAATGTTATCACAAGACATAATAAAGTGCAACTAAAGAGCAAAATTAATAAATTATTTGAGTGCAGTGATCAATCTCCATTATAAATCATGTCATCTATCAATCACACGACGTTGTAATTTTTAATTTCTCTCTAAAGTACTCAGGTTGAATTAGACATAAAGCTACGGAAAAAACAATGAGTAAGGAGCCTGTATACGTGCACAACCAGGCGTAACAAGGTTCTCACATCCAAATAAAGACATTATTACTAAGCACTTTGGACAAAAAATTAAGGGCATTTTGGGCCTCCTCTCTTGGTCTTCCAGTTGTTGTAGCAAGGGCAGAACTGCTTGTTTCCATAAGTTCCCGGCGGCACACACAAGCACTTGGCGCAGCACTTCCGGCAGAAGAACAGGCACGGCTTCTTGTACGCCGTGTTCGAGCATCTTGTTGTACATCGCGGAGCGCACTCTGGAAAGTGAACCATAATCCTTAATATTGTTCAATGAAATATTTGGATGAATAAATATGTACATAATCTATGTTGTAATATTTTTAGTGACAAAAGAGTAGAACTAAAAAAATTCTAATATTAATGTCGTAATTTATTATTTCAATCTTTTGTCGCCAACATGCATTTAATTACACTTTTTAATTAAAGCATTGGTGCTATAAGCAGAGAATCCTAATCTTGGATGGATGCCTCAATGTAGTGTAGAATTTTAATCAGTTGCGCTAGATCACTTCAAGGCCAGCATCGATCCTATTGTAGTAAGCCAGCTAGACTGTTGAGTATCTTTATTCGCAAAGTTCAGTCACCAATATTTGTCGATAAAGATGCTGTCAAAAATGCCACTTATACGTTTTAGTTAGCGACAAATTCTTCAGCGCGTGGGTTTTAGAGGAAATTGGCTATAACCCAGCAAAATTTTGTTCTTTTTGTAGTTTAATTCTATTTTTCACTGTGAGTTGAATGAAGTACCCCAGCCACAAAAAAAGATATTGTCACTATTTGTTAATGATAAGAATGTCACCCTCATGATATGTGTGCCACTGACTATTTCGCCTGTCACTAAACATGGCAGAACCGTTTAGTGAACTAGGATTGCCTCAAATTTCCAAAAGATTATGTGGAGAATTGATAGCTTAGCCAAGTTGCAAGTTAGCTAGATAGCTCACCTTGAGGAGGTAGACTGCCCGGAGTAATACCGTACTGAAATTTGTCCAAGACTTGAAGGATTAGAGAAATTTGAAAAAGTTCAAAAAAAAAAAAAAAGAAGGTAAGGTATCTTGATTGAAGATGGCTTCACAAATCTCACCATGGGAAGGTTGCCTCTTGGTTGTGGCTGCGGAGTGGGGGACTCGGTAATCATAGCCTGCAACATTAACACACCGGAAATATTATCATATTAGAATGGAGTGGCTGCTTTTTCCCGGTAGTATGTTATTTTATCATTTTATCTGTCATTAAAAAAATTATAATTTTCGATAAAACAATTTCGCGTCATAAAAGAGTTATACATAAGACAGTGAAAATAGTACCTCCCTGTAAGGAAAAATACTAATTGCGGAGGAGCTTCATAGACAAGAATGAGAGAAGTTTCGACTACAGCATAACTGTATTTCATGATATATAACATTTTCACCTACTGACCTATATATATATATATATATATATATATATATATTGTTTTTTGGGTAATCTTCAAGAACTACATTAACAAAACAAACTTCAATAAATTCAAATCACATCAACTGACTGGAAAAAGGCAAAAAGAGAACATTTAAATTAATATATACTAAGGAAATATAAGCGCAATCCACAAGCTATAGCTTCAGAAAATCTCGTTTTAGTGCACCACACGCTAGCATTACGTGTGATTACGAAAATGCGCTTGAGCATGAAATTTGAGATTTGAGTATGTAAATTGAGATATACAAAGTTGGCATCGCACTACTAGGGCTATGTGATACGAGAGAGAGATGGAAAGAGAACTGAGATTGTTCCTTACATGGTTTTGTACTAGTAGAAGCAGCATGAGCAGAGAACACAATGTCACAAGGCTTGGCACGGTGGCCATTTGCCTTGTTGAAAGGGATAAAAAATGAGAAGCTGCCGCAACAGAGAGTTTTGAGAGGATGAGGGCTGGCGATGGACGTCAAGAGGATATATAAGCAGTTGGAAGGATGTAGAGCTTCTAAGGCATTCTTTGTCCGCGCATGGACAGGGTGCAATTGGAGTATCTGATAGCAACATTACCAAACTGATCTCATGGTGTCCAAAATGACAAGGAAGCCTTTCATTTCTAGGACGTCACACAACACAGATTATTATTTCTGCTGCTGACCAACCTTGCGTCACCGGAAATAATAAGATTTTTTAGGAGAAAGGAAGGTGGGATTGCCTCGATTTGAAGGAAGATTTGTTAATGTAAGATGTGGAACCTTTGAGGACATGAGTTTATCAAGTCCAGTTGACATAACAAATACAAAAATGGTCACATTTTTGGTGCCTTTTGATATGTTTGAGCCAATGAAATAGCTTCTTCCGCCATTGCAATGTCGTGCGACGCCCAAAATGACAACGAAAACAACCTTATTTTTGTGCGAACCGTGCATATGCATGCGATTCCCTCCATATTGATTAAGCCAAAGAAGGCTGAAAAAAAGAGTGTATCTAACGTACACAAAATATGAGTAGAAAGCATAGAAATATAAAGTTCGAGATTGTACAAGGCCAAATTTGTCATTTGCATCTAACCTTGGGACTGCCATTCATTCCGACAAATCTGAATTCCATGATTCTTGTCCATATCCATGTGAAACAGAGAGACGTGAAAATGATAGGAGACCCCTCACATGTGCACTCACGTGTTTCTATAAGGATTTCCAAGAACACTCTCTGAAGCCAGCAGAAGAAAGTAGCACCTAGAGACAACATAAGCAACACCAGCTCTGGATTATCTGCTCATCTCGCACTTTGTCCTCACAGGCAGGTGTAACCTTCTACTCAACTCTCGTGAACTAAATCATGCATATCGTGTCTCGTGAACTTTATCCTTCCCGTATTTGTTGCTGGTTTATGTGATATTGTGTGCGTGCGTGTGGGAGTTGCCCCGCCCCGGGGGGGGGGGGGGGGGTGTTAGGACGGGGGACTTGTCCGTATTACCCATTATGGCAAATTACACTTATATCCCTGATGTTAGGATATAATTACAGGCGAGGACAATAGTTTGGACAAATTACACATATGTCCGTTGACCAGACGGAATACAAAAAACCCTAACGGTTTTAGCGAAAAGTCTTTATTGCCCCTATATTGGAACCTTATTTTTTTTCTAATGCCATTACTTCATTTTAAAAAAAAAGATGTTTACTCTTCCACCACCCCTCAACCCCATTTCTGTCTCTCAGAAATTATGGCATCGGCACCATTCAGAATTTATGGCATCTGCAACAAGCATTTTTGGAGATAACCTTCTTTATCCCCCTCCGATCCTAGAACTGCTAGTGCTCGGGGGTAAGGAAAGCTCGCCGCGGCGGCAGCGGGGTGTAGGAGTCAGGCGGGGTGGAGGAGTCAGTTAATTGCTCGAGCAATTAACTGTTGTTCAAAGCTGCCATGGCCGGCACTCTCCCCTCCAGGAGCCTGACCCGTCGAAGCAAGCGACGCACCCTCCTCACCAAATGTCTGGCCCATGCCAACACGGCCCATCTTGACCCGACCCGTTCCATTTGGGGGCTCTGGTTTTGCCAGCTCCTCATCGCGTAACCGGACTGTTCTTAGCCGGAGACAGTCTCGTCAGATGGCCGCGATTGCTGTGGGCTTTGTGCTGGAAGCTGGCCACAACTTGTTTCCTACTGTCGGGAATGTGATTAGGGTTCCGGCGACGGGTGAATGGATGCAAATTAGGGTTTCAACAAAATCCTAATTTGCAAATTAGGGTTTTAACAAAACCCTAATTTGCAAATTAGGGTTTCAACAAAATCCTAATTTGCAAATTAGGATTTCAACAAAACCCTAATTTGCAAGGTGATAATTGTGACTTTAAATTAAGGCTTGAAATCTTAATTTAAAATTTTAAAAAATATTCAGTATATATAGTATAAGGGGTAGTATCGTCATTTTAAAAATACGTATTGATGACATCATAAAAAAATTACATTTTTTGGACGGAACCCTGACAGATGGACACGGCTGATACATCTTAAAAGTGTTCGGTCACGGAATGTTACATTTTGAAACTTGTTGTCATTGACTGTAATTATGCCCTAACCTCAGGGACATATGTGTAATTTGCCCTACCCATTAAGGTTAGGATAGGCAATCACCCACTATAGAAATTCTAGGCCAAACTAGCGCCTTAAAAGAGTTCCTCCCGATTTTTTCGAAATAGTGACGAGTCAAGATTGCTCGCCCTAAAATTAGAGTATGTTATCCTCGAGTAGGAGGTGACATACGATTTTCGAGGTCTAATTAGCGCATGGCAATTCATCACGGTTTGTGATTTGCCCTAAAATCAAAGTCTTTTATCATCGAGTAGGAGGTGACATACGATTTTTCAGGTCTAATGTAGAACACGTATCTAGAGATGTCAAAAGGGCCGGGCCGCCCCCGCGGGCCAGCACGGCCCAAGGTGAATAGTGACGGCCCTGGTCCATATGGCCCAAGGCCAGGCCAGGCCAAGCCGGAGAATTCTAGGAAAAATGTCTGGCCCGGCCCAACCCTAAAAAGCCCAGTCAGGCCCGATCCAAGACCGAAAAGTGGCCTGGCATGAATTGGCCGGTTTTTTGGCCTGGTCCTAAAAGCCCGGATTTGGCCCGGCCCGAAAATTCAAAAAAAAGTTAAAATCTAATAGATTCCCTCCAAATAATTCTTTTTTTTTTTTTTTTGGGAGGGGAGGGGGAGAGAGAGAGACTTTTAAATGTTTGTGGGCCTCTAACTACTGCATCAAAAGCAACACGAAATCAAAATTTCATAGCCAAAACCACATCCTTGAACTATGCCAGACTTTGTTGCTATAATAAGAAATCTACACTTTATACTACAATTTTGATTGCCAATGCAACGCAACCTAAATATCAAGGCATGAAATGAAGATCACTATTCCTAGCGGAAAAAACAAAGCAAAGAAAAGGAAAGATTGTTCTATGCAAATGCATGTAGTTTTAGACACGTGATGCTTTGAATTCTCTCGAACATATAACCAAAAGAGGAACTTCAGTACAGGCTTTGAAATTTCGTACCTTACAAATTGCATCAATTTCGTCAAAGATGATCACATGCAAATCACTCTGGTCAATATTTATAAATGATGTCAACATTAAACCGGAACCCAAAAAGTATGGCCAGCACAGTCCTTTTATCTCGGGTTCTTTGGCCTTGTTCAGCATCAGCAAATAAATCCCTTACATTCTTCTCAGTTTCACCAACAAATTTACTCAAAACCTCAGGCCCATTTACAATCGGAAGTTCACATGTGAAAATAGTAAGTCAATAGTTTCACGTATTAATGAAAACCATTTTACAAGTTTTTCAAGAGATGAAACTTGCATGCGCATACAGGCTTTTGCAGTGTGTCGTAACTACCTATGGGACACCATATATCGTTTCATTATTTCTAAAAGCAGTAGAAAATCACCAAAATCAACTACCTTTTTTCCTTAAAAGTGCGTTTAAGCAAGGTGAATTAGGGTTGATCACATAATTTGTGGAATGTACCGAATTTAGTCCATGAATGTACCGAATTTATTCCATGTGTTAAACAACGTATAGAATGCTACAAAACAATGTTAGCAATATAACTAACTAATAACTAACAATGCATTCCCCACTAATAGAAAAGGATGCCAAGAAATGCTTGTATACCTTTGATTCCTTGCCATTTAACATCTTTCCTATTCTGGCGAGCCATTAGAGTCTCGCCGGAGGTCCATAGAGCAGCGTTCCATTCATATGCTTGATGCACCCCCCCCCCCCCCCCCCACACACACACAAATGAAATAGTTATTCGAACCACTAAATATTAAAAATATATAATTTAAAATAATTTTTTATTCAGGCCCAGACCTAACCCAAGCCCGGCCCTAAAGTTAGGGCCAAGGGCTTAGGCTTGGACTGGGCCAAGATATCCTCCAGTGGAACCGGCCCGGTTCCCCACAGCCTAAAGCCCTGTCTGGCCCGTTTTCTCCTCTGGCCACTGGGCCAGGGCTAGGCTGGCCCATTGACATCTCTACATGTATCGCATGTTAATTCATCATGGCTTGTGATTTCTAAACCATATGCACACATTACTGAGAACGATATCTCAACATATTCCAAATATGTCCAGTCGATTTTACTCCAACAACGTTTCGTCAAATTCTCGAACTCAAGCCTCCAATCAATTTGACTTTGAATGGTTTCTAATACGTAAGTGATTGTTATATATATTGTCATTGAGCTTTGCCAAATTAGTACCCTGAAATATACTTCAGATCCAATTTCAATACATGTTTGTACCAAGAGAAATTGCAATAGGAACCTAGGCAACAGTGATATATCTGAAGGCATCAAACAAGTCACGTCATCAATGGAGATGAGAAATCAGCTCAAGAACAAATCCTCATTTGAGGGCCGAATCACTAGAGATGTCAAATGGGTCGGGCGGCCCGCGGGCTGGCCCGGCACGGCCCGTTTTTGGCCCGGGCTGGCCCGGCCCGTTTTTGGGCCCGGACTGGCCCTAACCCCTAGGGCTTGGGCCAGGGCCAGGGCCAGGCCGAATTTTTCGAGAAACAGGCCCGGGCCCGACCCGGCCCTAAAACGGCCCCTTTTTGGCCCGAAATCTGGACCCCTTTTGGCCCTATTTCTGGCCCTTTTTTGGCCCTACACACAGGCCCTCTTTTGACCCTAAGGTTGGCCCTATTTCTGGCCCTTTTTTGGCCCTACACACATGCCCTCTTTTGGCCCAATATTATTATATACACACACATTATTATATATAATTGTGCGTGTCCAACGATGATCGAATGAGTATTAAATCTTAACATTAATTATGATGATCGTTCTTCTTTGTTGCAATAATCAAATGCCATGCAAACATTTGCGAAAATTTAAATAGCTACTGTATTAAGCAATTCGATAGATGTAATTGTCATTTTCTATTTACCAAACTTTCGAAAAATGCTACTTCTAAATTATAATGTTAGTAGGCCAAAAAAGACTTGTCAATATTACACCAAATTAACACGTATCAATCTCAACCAATTAATTTGATGTATTCTTGTTGGCCATCGACACAAATAAATAACAAGAAGTTGGGAAAAAAAAAAAAAAAAAAAAAAAATTTGGGCCTGGGCCCGGCCCTAGATATTGGGCCTAAGGCCAGGGCTTGGACTGGGCCTAGGTTTCCCTTCGGCAGGCCCGGCCCGGCCCGGTTGGCAGCCCCACTGGCCCGGCCCCAGATGGGCTTGGGCTGGGCCGGCCCAAGCCCGGCCCTTTGACATCTCTACGAATCACCCTAGCACAAGTGAGGCAAGTTACTAACTGTCATATCGCAGTGTCAAATCTAAGACAACAATGTTAAGCGACTAGTGGTAAGTTCTAAGCCTAGGAGAAACGACATTGCTCCTAAACATAGGGCCAAATTTTTTTACTATGCTACACGTTGTTCTGACAGGATTCTTAAAAAATGTGAAAAGACTTGGATGAAAACTTAGTCAAGAAGGTAATGTAGGTCCCTAAATACACCTAGAGGGGGGTGAATAGGTGTTTTTCAACTTAAGATATGAATTTAAAAATTAAGATTACAACGTAAAGACGGATACAACAATAACAAGATCAACACAGAGATTTATACTGGTTCGGCCCCACCAGCCTACGTCCAGTCCTCGAGCACTCCACACAAGGGAGACCTACTCGAGCCTTTCACTATACCAGCTAGCTTCGGGTGCTAGCTCAAACCTCAGTACAATATCCGAAACCCTTCCTAGGTTTCCAACAGATTACAAGTGAAAAGAGATTACAATTTGAATGCAATAATCAGGCTCCTTTTTGAGCAGAATATACAATGAAAGTTTTAAAGCTAAGCCTTCTTAGGTGGGAAGATCTAAATCCTTTCAAGAACAAAACCAAGAAGCTTACACTGAACTTTTTCTAAAAATGAACTCACTCAAAAGATAATTGATAAGAATAAGAGAATGAGATGAGAGAGTTGTTTCAGAATGAAAATTTGCGCGAGAGAAAAAGTTAATAAATGCGCTAACTGATTCCCTATTTATACAGGAAGGAAATAGAGGACAGTTAGGTAGAAAAGCCAAGTGAGAAGGATTCGACTAAAGCATTTTAGCTTCGACTCAAATGTTTTGGCTTCGACTGAAAGTCTTGGCTTCGACTTAAAGTCTCGCCTTCGACCAAAAAGATTTGCTTCGACTAAAAAATCTTAGCTTCGACTAAACGTCTTAGCTTCGACTGAAAGTCTTAGCTTCGACTAAACGTCTTAGCTTCGACTGAAAGTCTTAGCTTCGACTAAACGTCTTAGCTTCGACTGAAAGTCTTAGCTTCGACTAGACGTCTTAGCTTCGACTAAAACACACTTGACTTCGACTGAAAGTCTTAGCTTCGACTAAACGTCTTAGCTTCGACTGAAAGTCTTAGCTTCGACTAAACGTCTTAGCTTCGACTGAAAGTCTTAGCTTCGACTAAACGTCTTAGCTTCGACTGAAAGTCTTAGCTTCGACTAAACGTCTTAGCTTCGACTAAAACACACTTGGCTTCGACTGAAAGTCTTAGCTTCGACTAAACGTCTTAGCTTCGACTAAAACACACTTGGCTTCGACTGAAAGTCTTAGCTTCGACTAAACGTCTTAGCTTCGACTGAAACACTTGGCTTCGACTGAAAGTTTTGGTTTCGACTCAAAAACTTGACTTCGACTAAAAACACTTGGCTTCGTTCTTTACTAGAATTTCTGTCAGATCCTTTAAGAAAGGCTGTTTAAAGAAAAGACTAAAACAAGAAAAGATATACTTTAAGATCTTGAATCTTTCTGTGTAGTCCAAAGCTTGAGTCCAAAGTCTTTGTCATCCATTGTCAAGGTCGTGCAAAATCTCTGTCAATCTCTGTCATCCATGTCAAGATTATGTCTTTGTTTGTTTAAGATAAAACCTGAAATGTTTTACCTTCAATAATATTGTCAGATTAAAGTTTAGATAAGTTAAGTCCGAAATCATCAAAATCAACAAGTCAACAATCTCCCCCTTTTTGATGATGACAATATTAAAAGACATACTCCCCCTTAATCAGATAACCATCGCATAAAAGAACAATAGAAAGAGCATCTTTAAATAATGAACAGATTTAATACAGATGCAAAAAGAACGACTGATTAATACATGTTCTCCCCCTTTGTCAAAGCAAAAAGAGGGGGTATCCAGGATAACAAAGAATGAATAAATAAAAACTAGGGCCGACGGCGGCGAGAACCTTGGGCAGAGGATGACGGATCATTGGGCGGTGGAGCAGACTGACGAGTACGGGGCGCAGCAGCAGGCGGCGGATCTGTGGTGGGAACTTCAACCACTTCAACAACGCGAGGAGATCGCGGCGGCGGGGGATTGTAAGGAAGATGCGGGTTGAAGAACCATTCTTCCCCGTAGTTGCCAGTATGGTGAGAGGGAAAGATATCGGGACGAGTCACCCGAAAGCCATGCGCCTGATCGAAAGTCTGATGCGCCAAATAACGGTTCTGTTCAGTCAGTATGCTCGTCGTGAGATGGGCCTGGCGGCGATGATCCTGAAGGGCAACCTCTTGCTGGTGGTGAAGGTCATGCTGCATCCGTGACAAGCTTTCAAGAATGGGGGTGTGATTGAGAGGGATAGAGGTAAGGTTAGCAGTAAGGTCATTTAGGAGGTTGTGAAAATCTATCTGGTTGGAAAGGAGCTGGGCGGAAGAATGTTGAACCGACTGCTGAAGAGCAGCAAGCTCTTGAAGAAGAATGGTGTGGTTATTGGTTACAGAAGCAGCAAGAGTGGTTTGGGATTCGAGAATAAGCTGAATTGAGGTTGAGATGCGAGAAAGGGTGTCAGAGAGGTCGGGGTGATCAGAAGTGAGAAATTCATCAAAGTCAAGATTGGAAAAGTCGTTGAGAGGGCTGGTGAAGAAGGGATCAGCAGGGTGAGGAGGAGCTGAGGTGGAAGGGTCAGTAGGAGCAGGAGGAATGAACGGAGGAGAAGGAGGTGGGGGTGGTGAAAAATGGGGAATTGAAGCAGAAGAGGGGGCTGACGGAATTTCAGGAGCAGTAAAGGGAGCAGAAATGGAAGCTGGGACAGACTGGGAAGGTCGTTCAAGCAGGGCAGTGTGGGAGGAGAGATCGAAGCGGATGGTGAAGCCGGCGCGACGAAGAGAAGTTTCGTCGAGCACATGATGACTCGGAAGAATGATGCGTTCCGAGTTAGAGGTAGGCAAGGGAACATTAAAATGTTCAAAAACTCGAGTCAAAAGAAGGCCGAAGGGAAGGTTTGCAGTAGACTTGTTTTTTCGGGCATGCATGACAAGCATGATGATGCCGGCAATGTTTAACGGGGAACCCCTAAGAAAATGGGTGAGAAGAATGATATCTAAGTAGGAGAAAGTGGCATAAGAGCCAGAACGAGCCGAAAGATTGTAACAGAGAATAAGGTGAAGAACGCGAGAAAGAGGGGACATGTCACTTAACTGTGGTTTACGGGGATGAGTGATAGATGGGTCCCCTAAGAGTGTTTGGGTCTGTTGGAGAGGGGTAAAAGAACCGGAGGTACACCAAGTGTTTGCAGTGAAAACAAGAGTAGAAGATTGATTTTCGAAGCCAAAAATCTGTGCCAAAGTGGTGGCATCAAGACGAATGTGGACCCCATTCACATATGAGGTCAGAAAAGTAGGGGGTTGGGCATCAAAGTGCAAATTGGAGTAGAACATGCGAACCAGAGCAGGATAGTAAGTGGAGGGGGGAGAGAGAATGGAGAGGCATCCCATTCGCTCAAACAGAGCAGTAACACCAAGTTGCGTCATAAGATTGACGTCACTTGGGCGACCGGGGATGACTTCCCGATTGACGTAAAGGGTGTAATATTGAAGTTGGTCTTCGGGAGTAGGAAAGAAATGGGGAATGTGAAGGATGTCGGAAGATGAAGTGTATGGGCAAGTTGGGGGTGGGCAGGATGGTGGAGGGGCAGACGAAGAAGAGGCATGGGGAGGAGGAGGAGGAACTACAGTACCTGAAGAGGACGGTGCTGATGACGAAGGGACAGTTGCGGAGGTCGTACGACGTGAAGCAGCGTTGGATGCTTGACGGGTACGAGGACGGGTGGTCGGCGGTGGAACAGTGACAGCGGCAGACGGTGGAGCAGCAACAGCGGCAGGCGCGGGATTGGTGGAAGGCGGAGACCCATCGTTGTCTTCGTCAGATTGAATAATGTAGCGACGACGACTTTGATTTCGTTGGTTTGACGCCATGTGGGGCCGTGGAGTGACAGGTGGACAAGAGAAAGAGGAGAGAAATAGTGAAAGTGACAGACACAGTGAAAAAGGGAAACAGTAAAAAGTAAAAGTGAAAAAGGTGGCATATAAATAGGCAAAAGAGTGTTAGTCGACTGTAGGGGGTTGAGTCGACTGAAAGTGAACATTTGAGTCGACTGAAGGGGGTTGAGTCGACTGAAGGGGGTTGAGTCGAATGAAAAGGGGTTGAGTCGACTGAAAAAGGTGAATTTTAGACAGCCAAAACTTAACTCAGATCGCACATTCCCAAACGACGACGAAGAGAACAGAAAGATGATTCAGCTAAAGGTTTTGTAAAGATATCGGCGAGCTGATCTTCAGAGCCAACTTTCTTAAGTTCAATTAACCCCTTTTGAACATTGTCGCGGAGAAAGTGATGACGAATATCGATGTGCTTAGTGCGTGAGTGTTGGACAGGATTTTTACTAATATCGATAGCACTGCTACTGTCGCACATAATAGGAATAAGCGCTAAAGAGACACCAAAATCTTGTAAGGTTTGACGCATCCATAAAACTTGGGCACAACAGCTTCCAGCTGCAACATATTCCGCTTCAGCGGTGGATAGAGCCACAGATGTCTGTTTCTTACTGTGCCAGGAAACTAAAGCATCGCCGAGAAACTGACAGGTGCCACTAGTACTCTTACGATCAACAAGACAACCCGCATAATCAGAATCTGAAAAACCAACTAGATCTATTGAAGAATTACGAGGATACCAGAGACCTAAGTTTAGAGTACCAGAGAGATATTTAAAAATACGTTTAACAGCAGATAAATGAGATTCTTTGGGGCAGGCTTGAAAACGGGCACAAATGCACACACTAAACATGATGTCAGGTCTAGAAGCAGTAAGGTAAAGTAAACTGCCAATCATACCACGAAAAAGTTTACTATCGACATCTTTACCATTTTCATCTTTGATAAGATTGACGCTGGGGGAAATAGGAGTACCTCTAGGTTTAGCATTTTCCAAGCCAAACCTTTTCAAAAGTTCCCGAGTGTACTTAGACTGATTGATAAAAATTCCGTCTTTGGACTGCTTGATTTGAAGTCCAAGAAAAAAAGTAAGTTCACCCATCATGCTCATCTCAAATTCTCTGCGCATATTTTCAGCAAATTCTTGACAAAGATCATTGTTAGTGGCACCAAAAATAATGTCATCAACATAAATTTGAACGATTAAAATATGGGAACTACGAGTTTTTGTAAAGAGAGTAGTATCGACTTTGCCACGAGAGAATCCATGATCAATGAGGAAGCTGCTGAGACGATCATACCAAGCTCGAGGAGCTTGTTTAAGACCGTACAAAGCCTTTTTCAATTTAAAGACATGATTGGGATATTTTTCATTTTCAAAACCGGGAGGTTGTTTAACAAAAACTTCCTCTTGTATTACCCCATTCAAGAAAGCACTTTTCACGTCCATTTGAAAAAGTTTGAAGTTCAAATGACATGAAAATGCCAAAAGAATTCGGATAGCTTCAAGTCGTGCAACAGGGGCAAAAGTTTCATCAAAATCAATCCCTTCGACTTGATTGTATCCTTGAGCAACGAGTCTAGCTTTGTTACGAACAATATGGCCATCTTCATCAAGTTTGTTTCGAAAAACCCACTTGGTTCCAATGACCTTTTGTTGAACAGGAGCCGGAACAAGTGTCCAAACTTCGCTTCGCTCAAATTGATTCAATTCATCTTGCATGGCAAGAATCCACTCAGAATCATTTAGAGCCTCTGAAATATTTTTAGGCTCTATTTGAGAAAGAAAAGCAAAATCCTTACAGAAAAGATTTACCGTAGACCGAGTTGTAACTCCGCGTTCCACATTGCCTATAACTTGGTCTAATGGATGACTAGAAGAATATCTCCAGCTTTTTGGAAGTGGCAAAGTTTCATCGTTATTATTGCGAGAAGTTGAACACTCCCCCTCAGTTGAGGAGACATTAAGATTGTTGTTCAAATCCTTGGAGAGTTCGTCATCATCATCACCTGCAATCTTACTTGTTTGTTCAACATTAGATTCTTCAAAAACAACATGCATAGATTCTTCAATGGTCAAAGACTTACGGTTATAAATTCTATATGCTCTACTCTTTAATGAATAACCAAGAAATATTCCCTCATCAGACTTTGCATCGAACTTTCCTAAATTCTCACGATTGTTCAAAATAAAACATTTGCAACCGAAAACCCTGAAATAATCGATTTTTGGTTTTCGATTTGAGAACAATTCGTAAGGAGTTTTATCAAGAATTGGTCTGATGAGTACTCTGTTCAATACGTAACAGGAAGTGTTGACGGCTTCTGCCCAAAAATATTTTGGCAAAGAGTTTTCTTGAAGCATAGTTCTGGCCATTTCTTGAAGAGTACGATTCTTTCTCTCAACAACTCCATTTTGTTGGGGTGTCCGAGGGGCAGAAAACTCATGTGAAATGCCATTTTGAATACAAAAAGGAATAAAATCTTTTTCAAATTCACCGCCATGATCACTTCGAATTTTGACAAGTTTCAACTCCTTCTCATTTTGAAGCTGTTTAACAAGACTGAAAAATTTTTCAAACGCTTCATCTTTACGAGTTAAAAAAAGAACCCAGGTGTATCTTGAAAAATCGTCAACAATGACGAAGGCATAAAATTTACCACCAAGGCTAGCATTTCTAGTAGGACCAAAAAGATCTAAATGAAGGAGTTGAAGAGGACGAGAGGTTGAAACAACATTTTTGGCTTGAAAAGAAATTTTTGACTGTTTACCATATTGACAGGCATCACAGATTTTATCCTTGATAAATCTCAAGTTTGGTAAGCCTCTGACGAGATCTTTCGAGAGAAGTTTCTTGATGAGATCCATGTGAACATGACCTAATCTACGATGCCACAACCAAATATCATTGTGCTGAACAGAAAGACATACTTCACGGGAATGGTCAGATGCATCAAAAGACAGAGTATAAATGTTACCATCTCTTTTACCGATCAGCGTACTCCCATCCGAGGCATGACTGATAAGACATTTTTCGCCTTCAAACTGAACTTTGTGACCACTATCGATTAGTTGACTGATACTTATCAAATTAAACTTTAAACCGTCAACTAAGGATACGTTGTCAATAGAAATGGAGCCAGTGCCAATTTTACCTTTACCGATGATCTTACCATTTGAGTTGTCTCCAAAAGTGACGAGCCCGCCATTTTTCGGAGTGATGTGAGAGAAAAGAGAACGATCACCTGTCATATGTCTTGAACAACCGCTGTCGAGAATCCATTTGTTGCAGTCTACCCTTGCTTTCAAGCATACCTACAACAGATTCTGGTTTCGTTCCTTTAGGTACCCACACTTTCTTGGGTCCTGGAAGATTAGATAAAGAAGATTTTGGCACCCATACATGTTTCATTTTCTTCTTAGTAAAAGAAGGAGATGACTGTTTTTTAATAAGATTAAGAGGACAATTTTTAACTAAATGTCCCTTCTTGTTACAAACAGTACAGAGAGTGAATGGTGAACAGGAAACTAAACTTTTGTTAAAGAAATTTTTGTAGTCCTTTTGCTTCTTTGAAGGATCATAACCAATTCCACTTTTCTGAAAGACACATCTTTGTTTACCCAAAAGAATATCCAAATTCTCTCTTCCTTGTGTAAATTTTGAAAGAGTAAAATTGAGGTCTTCAATCTCTTTTTCTAAAATTAATTTTTGTGTAGTTATATCCTCCAGTTGAGATTTTAAAGATTCATTTTCAACTGGAACTTTGATTTCTCTAAGAAGGTTAATTTCAGAATGCTCAAGAAAATTTTCTTTCTTAAAATCATTTACATTATTTTTTAAAGAAACATTTTCAGAAATATAAAATTTAATTTTTTCTTGCAACTCTTCCTTTTCGTCTTCCAACTCTTCAACAGTATTTATCAAAGAAAAAGCCTTAATTTTTAGATCTGCATTTTTAATTTTCAACTTTTCATAATTTTTACTGAGTTCGAGAAAAGCTGACTGAAGTTCGTTAAAATGTTTTTCCGGGGTTACCTTGAGATCATCATCGTTTGCCATGAAGCAGAGTTGAGCTACGTCCTCATCCTCGCTTCCTTCCTTATCGCTTTCATCAGAGTCATCCCAAGTTAGCAGTGCTTTTCTTGATTTGAACTTCTTCTCCTTGAAGTCTCGACTGTTGCTGTTTGCGGTCTTGTTTTTGAGTTGTGGACAGTATTTCTTTATATGTCCAGTTCTGCCGCATTCGTAACAGGCGTCAGAATTTTCCCTTGCATTCCAATCACCATTATTTATTTGATGTGATTGGTTTGTTGGATTTCTCCTGAACAACCCATCTCTCTTGTTTGCGAGAAACTTTTTGAACTTCCGAGTGATGAGAGCCATTTCAGGATCAGAATCGTCACTGCTTTCCGTTGGCTCATGAGAACTCTCAGCTTTAAGAGCTAAGTTCTTCTTCTTGGAGGTGGTTTCTTCTTCGTCATGAATTTTCATCGTAATTTCATGAGTCATTAAAGAGCCCACCAATTCTTCAAGCTTCAGCACATTCAAGTCCTTCGCCTCTTGAATGGCTGTGAGTTTTGCTTCCCATCTTTTTGGGAGAGATCTGAGAACTTTTCGGACAACTTCATTTTCTGGGTAAGTTTTACCCAAAAGTCTCAGCCCATTGATAATGAGAGTGAATCTGGAATACATCTCATTTATGGACTCGTGCTCCTTCATCTTGAAGGCTTCGTATTGCTGGACCAACATGTTGATTTTGGTCTCTTTTACCTGATTTGTTCCTTCATGAGTAACCTCCAACAATCTCCACATTTCTCTAGCCGTCTCACAAGCTGAGACTCGATTGTACTCATTTATGTCGAGGCCACAACTGATAATGTTCTTGGCTTTATCATCCATGGAGAAGAGCTGGGCCTCATGATTATCCATTTCAAGAATTCCTTTCGGAATCTTGCTTCCATCCAGTCCATCCTTCATAGGAATTATAGGACCATTTTCAACAACATACCATACGTGAATATCCTGCCTCAGAAAGTTCCTCATGCGATTTTTCCAGTAGCTGTAGTTGTCATTTTTCAACAATGGTGGCCTGGTGGTTGCTGATCCTTCTTCCATAGCACGATCTTTTGCTCTTGACGATTAAGTCACGGAAGAATTTCAGAGCACAAGGCTCTGATACCACTTGTAGGTCCCTAAATACACCTAGAGGGGGGTGAATAGGTGTTTTTCAACTTAAGATATGAATTTAAAAATTAAGATTACAACGTAAAGACGGATACAACAATAACAAGATCAACACAGAGATTTATACTGGTTCGGCCCCACCAGCCTACGTCCAGTCCTCGAGCACTCCACACAAGGGAGACCTACTCGAGCCTTTCACTATACCAGCTAGCTTCGGGTGCTAGCTCAAACCTCAGTACAATATCCGAAACCCTTCCTAGGTTTCCAACAGATTACAAGTGAAAAGAGATTACAATTTGAATGCAATAATCAGGCTCCTTTTTGAGCAGAATATACAATGAAAGTTTTAAAGCTAAGCCTTCTTAGGTGGGAAGATCTAAATCCTTTCAAGAACAAAACCAAGAAGCTTACACTGAACTTTTTCTAAAAATGAACTCACTCAAAAGATAATTGATAAGAATAAGAGAATGAGATGAGAGAGTTGTTTCAGAATGAGAATTTGCGCGAGAGAAAAAGTTAATAAATGCGCTAACTGATTCCCTATTTATACAGGAAGGAAATAGAGGACAGTTAGGTAGAAAAGCCAAGTGAGAAGGATTCGACTAAAGCATTTTAGCTTCGACTCAAATGTTTTGGCTTCGACTGAAAGTCTTGGCTTCGACTTAAAGTCTCGCCTTCGACCAAAAAGATTTGCTTCGACTAAAAAATCTTAGCTTCGACTAAACGTCTTAGCTTCGACTGAAAGTCTTAGCTTCGACTAAACGTCTTAGCTTCGACTGAAAGTCTTAGCTTCGACTAAACGTCTTAGCTTCGACTGAAAGTCTTAGCTTCGACTAAACGTCTTAGCTTCGACTAAAACACACTTGGCTTCGACTGAAAGTCTTAGCTTCGACTAAACGTCTTAGCTTCGACTGAAAGTCTTAACTTCGACTAAACGTCTTAGCTTCGACTGAAAGTCTTAGCTTCGACTAAACGTCTTAGCTTCGACTAAAACACACTTGGCTTCGACTGAAAGTCTTAGCTTCGACTAAACGTCTTAGCTTCGACTAAAACACACTTGGCTTCGACTGAAAGTCTTAGCTTCGACTAAACGTCTTAGCTTCGACTGAAACACTTGGCTTCGACTGAAAGTTTTGGTTTCGACTCAAAAACTTGACTTCGACTAAAAACACTTGGCTTCGTTCTTTACTAGAATTTCTGTCAGATCCTTTAAGAAAGGCTGTTTAAAGAAAAGACTAAAACAAGAAAAGATATACTTTAAGATCTTGAATCTTTCTGTGTAGTCCAAAGCTTGAGTCCAAAGTCTTTGTCATCCATTGTCAAGGTCGTGCAAAATCTCTGTCAATCTCTGTCATCCATGTCAAGATTATGTCTTTGTTTGTTTAAGATAAAACCTGAAATGTTTTACCTTCAATAATATTGTCAGATTAAAGTTTAGATAAGTTAAGTCCGAAATCATCAAAATCAACAAGTCAACAGGTAAAACAAGGTCCTTTTCAGTCTCAACACGTGGCAAGGTCAGTCATCTCAAAGGAACTTAGCTTGAGTCGAATGGTAAAACAACCACGCTCGAGCACATGTCATCAAGTCTAGATTTGATCGCCTTGGAAGCTTGGTGTAAAAAAAAGCAACAAAGTAGGCATGCCTGAAATAGATGAGAGCTCTAAATTATATCGATCAGAGGCCAAATGAATACAACTCGGCTTAGAAATCATAATTATTGTCTCAATTAATCTTTTTCAGCACCAAAAACAAACTATCACGTAGTTCATGTTATCATACGTTCATTTACCTTAAGTAAACATATTTATCTTAGGCTAGGGTAGAACATCAGACCAACTATTTATCTCATCCAAATATTCCTCAAAATGTCTTCAATCTTTAGATCAAGTATTTTTGTGCGTTAAGAGTGTTATAATTTCCACTGAACCGCTCAAAGGCAACCCTATAAAGGTAAGTTGTCTTTACTCATTGCGCTCTTTATGCTTGATCTGATTAGGTAAGAGTCTTAAAATAGCACTGAAAGAGTTAATAAGCGAGTTGTGTGACTGTAATGCGGAGTACGAGCACTGAACTGATCACAGCACTGCAAAAGTGAAGTAACCCTCTGACATAGAAGATACTTCAAACTGTTGTGATCAGTTCTGAGAATAGGGCAAGGTAACTAAGATGTAAGAGCTCCATTTGGTTACCGCTTGTACTATAGCTAAGAGCTCATTTTTGTAAGTTAATTGCCCATTGTTTTTAGGACACAGGGCCTTACTATAATAAGCAATCGGCCTTCCTTTTTGCATAATGACAACCCAATTTTATTGTCGCTACATTCAATTTTAACTTCAAAGGGATGTCTGAAATCTAGTAAAGCCAAGAATAGGATTGTCATGGTCCGAACCCACAGTTGGGACCATGAGTTAGGTCTGTAACTGGCCACAGGCCTACCGAATTCTTATCAAGGGCTCTGCAAGGGCTTACTATAACCTGCACATAGATTCTTAAAAGTCACTAAATTGTAAAATATTAATCTTGCTACCAAGAGTCGCACTTAATAATTCTCAAACCGTCGCTAACAACATCCTCAAAATAAATGCTCCACTGGCAACTAATACCCGATGTAAAGATATCATCCCTCGTTACTCCGTTTGTTTCTACCAAGAATAACGGAAATGATAATCAATTAACAATTTTTTATTTACGTATGAACCCCTAATTTACTTGTAATATTCCAATCACCACCTCACATTCATTTATTTCTCTATTGCACCACACTTCATTAATTTAAAACTTACGTTATAAGAGAAATGTTGCTAAAGATCCAAAATAATATCATTCACAATAATTGTCGCTAAAGGAGTCAAGAATTATTTGCTAGGATTCATCGTAAACCCAACACTAGATGCAAGGTATTACCGGGGTAGTCACCACAGCCTGTTTAAGTTGACTGAAGGCTCTCTCAGCTTCTGGTGCCCAATGATAGGCATCCTTCTAGAGTAATTAGTCAAAATGGCCTGCTTATGGAGCCATAATTGACTACAAACTTTCAACAGTATCCAGTCAAACCAAAAAAATCACCTTAAGGTCCCCCACACACCCAGAAGTAGGCTAGTGTAGCATAGCCTCTACCTTGTTATGATCAAAAGGAACTCCTTGGGCAGTAACTATGTGGCCAAGATACACCATTTGATTGCAGTCGAGGTGCACTTACTCACTTTAGGAAACAAATATTGATCCCCTAGCACTTGCAGGACAAGTTTATGATGCTCTTCAACTGTCAAAATCATTTCTGTACACAAGGGTGTCATCAAAAGAAACCAGAACAAACTTTCTTAGTTAAGGCTTGATTACTTCATTCATAAGCATTTGAAAGGTGGCCGGTGAACTAGTGAGCCCAAAGGGCAAGCGGTCATGTGAATATCTCCATTTACTACTTTGATCTGCTGATAACAAAGGGGATGCAAAGGGAGAATTGCTTGGTTTTATGATGCATGCCATCAATAATTCATTAGTAATTTTCTCTATTTTAGTTTCGTGTATATAGGAGACACTATAAGGTATGATACGTTGACAGGTTGGGCACTTTCCTTCGATAATTTTTTTTGATCTTGTTGCTTATGACGATCTTAGGCGTAAGGTTCCTTGGACACATCTTCGAATTCACTTAACAATTCTTGCACCTCCATATTGGAAGTGCATTTATTTGAGTTGGTCGAAACAGCAAAAACTTGACTATAAGATGAGGCTACATTGTTGTGTAATAGCTTGGTCATTGCTTGGACTAAGATCATTTTAATGGCAGCTCCAACTGCATTGTTACTTCTCAGCAAGATCTTTTTGCCTTTATATTTGAAGGCAATTGCATGTTTATCAAAACTGAATTGACATTGTCTAAGGCTTTGAATCACTGCATGCCTAGGACACAATCAAGAGCCAAGATTTTCATGTCTGTAATAGATCTCTGCCCTCCCATAACCCAACTAAATCCATAACAAATAGCATCACTTTGCACTCTTGCTCTATTTCCCACGGTAACTAGTGTAATGGGTACGAGGCAACACCCAGTCTCTCAGCAGGGTCCATAAATTTGCTGTGGACCCTCTGTTAATTAATATGGTAAATGACTTGTTACCAACCCAGCCTGCTATCCTCAAGGTAACGTTAATGGCATTGCCAGCTAAGGCATGAACACTAACTTCATTGATTTTTTCAGTAGGTCCTTTTTTTTTTTGCCTTGTTGCTTATCTTCTACCAAGGGATTTTTGGTGAAACCGACTTCTCCGGGGCTTGATCTACTATTAGCATAGTTATAGATCTCTTTTGGACACACCTTTTGGTTGCCAGGGGTGAATTTCCCATCACACTAAAACCATAAGCGCAGTTCTGTCTTTAGTTGATGGTCATCAGGGGTGATGTACTTGAAAGGTTGTTCTCGAATTACCGTCCATCAGGACTTGACCCTTGGTAACCGTTGATTGTAAATAATGTAGTACTGGTCTAATTAGTTCTGTGTGTTGGGTGTACCAATAGCTACTTATTTGCTTCGATATGAAGCCTTTCTTAATGCTTGTAAGACCATAAGACCCAGTATGGTTCTAACTTCTGTATTATTCATTATCAATGCAATTCTCTTATTATCATAATATATATATATAGGTTGTAGCCGTGGGCCCTTTTAGTAACACGCGGTAAGTTTGTGTTGTTTGTGATGAGCAATGTATGACTTGTTTGGGGTGTGTGTGTGTGTGTGTGTGTGTGTGTGTGTATATACATATATCGGGCCTTTAATTCTTGAAAATAGTTATAATAATCTCCCATAGAAGGTACCTGCTTGAACTGGTTAAACTCCCTAGTATCACTTACTAACATTAGAGAATCTTGGATACAAGTCATTTTTAAACTGATTTCAATGATTTGTTGTTGCTGTAACAGAAAATTAGGTCTACTAGGTCCAGCCATGTCCAGTTAAGCTTTTGGTTGGACTAAAGCTTATGTTCAAGAGTTGATTTGAGCAAATAATGACATCAAATCTAACTTAAGATCTGAGTAACCTATTTGCAAAATCCGCCAAAGTTGCGTCCATGGAATTAACCAAGGTCATAGGATTCAAACTTATGTTCCAACTTATTCAGGAACCTATCATGTCTGCTTTTACATGAGAAGTTTTCCAAGACGATGGATTCGGAATCACAACCTTGCTCTGAGATACCAATGATAATAAAGTGATGGAGCAACTGTTATTTTGAGTTGGTATTTTAAATTTTCACAAATAATTAATGGACGAAGAAGGAAGACGAAATAGAAAATATGAGCTATAGAAGAGACGGCGAGATATAAACTTTGATTTCACATTTGTCATAAATTACACGCTCCCTCCTCGTATAAAAAAAAAATATGAAATAGAATGCAAGATTGCAAATGAAATCATTGAGGGGCGAACCACGTCACTCACCTTCATGGCACCATTTCCTATGACAATTAGACAACTCACTCACTAAGGCTAGGTTTGACAAAAAACTTTTGCTCTTTTTTTTCAGTTTTTAAAAACTGAAAAAAAGGCCGTTTGGTAACCATTTTTTTTTCAAACCAGTTTTTAAACTGAAGAAGAAAAAAAAACTCCAGTATTTTTTTTTCACTTTTGGTTTTTTTTTCTTAGACCACTACCATCACCCTCCCACCGCCGGAAGCCACCTCAGGCGACCACCGTCGGCAGCCGGCGACCACCGCCGGAGACTGCCGGCAGCCACCTCCGGCCGCCGGCGACCACCTCCGGCCGCCGACGAACACCTTCGGCCGTCGGCGACCACTGCCGGAGACTACCGGCAGCCACCTCCGGCCGCTGGAGACTGCCGGCAGCCACCTCCGGCCGCCGGCGACCACTGCCGGAGACTACCGGCCGCCGGCGACCACCGCCGCTCCGGCCGGCAGCCACCTCCGGCCACCACCGCTACACCCCACCACCGCCACCGCAAACCACCAAAAAAAAAAAAGTCAAAATAAAAAGGGTTACCAAACACAAAAAAAAAAGGGGTTATCAAACACCCACTTGTTTTTATAAAAAAAAATTAAGCTATTCTTTAAAAAACTGCTCTTTAAAAACTGAAAATCAAAAAAAAAAATTTGTCAAACGAACCCTAACTCTCTCCCTAACAAAATTCAGTTCGTTAATAGCCAAACGACGCCGTCCAGCTTCTCCCTGTGCTTAATGCTCTGCTTTTGTTATAGCCGTTGTAGTAGCCGTTATTCTTGAGACGGTTGCTCCTGCGGCTGCTGCAGTTCGGTCAGGCCGACGAATACGCACTTTCAATGGTGGTTTGGAGCCTTAGGCTGCAACAGGTATCCTCCTCTCTCGTCTATCCGTCATCTGTTTGGTTTAATATCTCATCACTCACCCGTTTATATGATCGAATTTGTGCACAATGTCCCTGGTTTTGGCTTGCTGGAAGTTAAGCCGCTATGTTCGCGTGTGCACCAGCATCCAATTACTTAGAATGCTCATATTATCGGATAATTTTGTGTGTTTGACCAACTGAATCAAAATGTGGTGTCGAGTAAATGCATGCATCGAGTTTGTTTGTTTCTTGATTTTTATATGGAGCAATCATGGATCTCCGGTTCAGGAGGGTTTCTTGGGATTCGTTGGCCAAAATTACGCCAACACCCGACAAAAGGTTTTTGCAGAGTACAATCTGGACATGCGAGAATTTACTCTTTGCCCTGTTTGGCTTTTTCAAACAGTACTTGTTTGATGTGGAATTACTATTTTAGTTCCATTTAATGTGTCTAGATGTTTGCTGGATATGGGTAAAAAGTCAAAAGGGGACAAGAAATATGGGACGGTGGGAGTATTGCCTTCTTTTAGAGTTTCGGCTACAAATGGAACTTAGTTTGGTTGGGATTTCTAGGGCGGGAGGAGGACGGGAGTGATTCTAGTATGTTGTATGCTTTAGAATGTTGGAAAAGTAAGAATTGTAACTCATAATATAGCGAGCATGTCTGAAATGAAAATGGTTAGGTCGATTAGCAGATGGAGGAGTCCGGCGCGGGGGGTGGGATGTTGGGGGTTGGGGATGCCCCTTGCTCTATTTGGGCAATGTGACAATCCCAGAAGATGGTAAAGTGATTATACCAATTGGTTATATATCTGCAACAAGTGGAGTGTACTGGGAATCCTCTCTTGCTTTATTGGCTGGCGTGGTTAAGTCATGCCTAGATTGGTTCATAGTTGTCAGCTCCTGCTTGTATAACCAATAAGTCCAGCTCCCTGATGAGAAGACATTATTGCTCCCAGGAATAAATACTTGGCTTCTAATTGGCCTAAGTCACCCACTGATCAATCCTTAGCAGAGTCCACCGAGGATTTCTTCGAGCAAGATTTTTTGTTTTTCTTCTTTTGTTGGTATACAGCTTGAGTACTTGGGTTATGCACCCATTTCTTGTTGGCACATTGTCTTATGATTACCCACACCTCCAATTTTCCGCCAAGAACGTGAACATTGTGTAATGCTCTTTCTTAGCGATAGTTAAGGATTGGATAAATGTAACAGATATATAATTAGCACTTCTCTAAACTGTTTTTACTTAATTGTTGTCGGGGATTATGAATCTAAGAATATCATAACAGAAAGGATGAGTGAACACGTTATGGGACATATTCTTGCTGAGAAGTTGTCTGGACTGGACAGTTCCAAAAAACGTAAAGAACGGATCCTTTCTGACAGCAAAAAAAGTCTGTGAATAGAATATTGATTTTCAAGAAAACATAAATCATAAGACTACGTAACCAACTAACAGTTTGCACCATGGCGGAACGTGTGTTGGTTTTCAGTTAAACGTTATGGGACATATTCTTGCTGAGAAGTTTTCTGACCTTGACAGTCCCAAAAAATGTATAGAACGTATCCTTTTTTACAGGAAGAAGAAGTCTATGAAGAGAATATTGTTTTTCAAGAAAACACAAATCATAAAACTACGTAACCAAGTAACAGTTTGCACCATGGTGGAATGTGTTTTGGTTTTCAGTTTAACCAACAACACCGATTTGATGAGTAGTTGCCAAATCAGTTCCGTGGACGCTGATCTGCTGGATGCAGATCAATAAGCTTTCTGGGAAATAAAAGGGTGAATTTGGCAATGGGATCTGACAGATATCGTGGTGGTTAATTATAATTGTGATTGTTTGATTTCTAGTTTTTATCGGATGTGTATGACAGCACTGGTGATGCATTCACCATGAAGGTCGGGTTGAGGGCATCAAAAGGGAGAGTTTATATTTACTGTATACAGGTATCATTGTCTTCTGACCATGAAATTGATCTCGAGACAAGCATGTATTGCCACTGTCTTAAAATTTCATTGGATTTGAAGGTGGAAATCTTATACAGCTTTTCAGGTAAAAGAAATCACTTTTTGCATGTGCTTGTTATATGCTTTTAGTTTTTTATTGTCATCACTAGTTCTCATAACTTTTATTAGCTTCCTTGCAGGAATTCCGCCTTGTTATGCCTCATTTTGTTTCCATTTACAATAAATAGTAGGTGTTTCTTCCCTAGGATCTGGGAGTTGCAAGTGCAATAGTTTACTGTCGTCTTTTCATATCTTAGCTAAGATTTACCAGTCTGAATAGTGTGGTGCTCTCTAAAATGTTAGTGTCTTTATATGTTTCTAGCGAGTCTTACAAGTAGCTTTTGATTCCCATGTTAGTTCCTTTCAGTGCTTCGAGAATTGCACCTTTTTTCAGAAAGCTTCTCCATTCTGGAACCAGTTCCAGAACCTTCTCTTTTTCTCTTCTTGAAGGTGACTTTAGATTGTGTAACCTTCTTTAACATTGATAAGCATAACCCATTTGGTGCAGTATTATCCGGAAGCATGCTAGAAGGATTGTTGAAATATGGGATAAAGGGTTCAAATCTGCAAAGTCGAATCAGCATGTTACGTTTTTATAGCTGGAAAATGACATTTTACCAAATAGTTTGGGAGAGGATCCCAAGTCTGCGAATGAATGTTGAGAGGTACTTAAACAAAGCTGTCATCCGTCTGGTAACCCTCCTTCCAAATAATTGGCATATCATATCCTCAACTTTCTGTTTCAGACCACATCGGATAGTTGAGAAAATTTTCCTGTTTCTCCGATGTTTTAACTGGGCCCTGGTGAAGTTGTATGGTGTTGGGGGGGGCGGGGGTGTGTGTTTGGGGTATTAAGATTGGCATGCTTGTAAAGTAATTAGCATTCAGCTGTTCTTCTACGGTTTTGAGCGTAGTATTTCCCTCTTCTCTCTTTCAGACCACGTTAGAGGAGTAAGGAGAAACTCTTGCATGCATATGTTTTAGTAGGACATGGTTATAGACATGTCATTCATGTATGTATTCTATGATGGTCCCAATAATGCCATGATGAAGTAGCTTTAGTCTCTCTACTCAAGGAAGATTGGCATGATTTTCACAAGGAACATGCACTATTAAGTGTCAATATCTTATATTTGTCTGGTAGAGGAGGGAATTGGGTAATGGTGTAAATTTAGGAACTTGACAATGTTTGAATCATATTCATTACATGATTGATGGTAAACGTCCTTTAGATTCAACAAGGAGCATGACTAAGCAAAGAACATGTCTAGACAGTTAGAGTTAGGAATTTTTTACTTAGTGCAAAGAGATGTGATAATGTCTATGGAACAAGTCCACAGGCTGACAAACAGACATGCGAAAGACAAAAGGTGAGGCAGTAAAAGCGCTGGGTAAAAATGCAAGAAGTCCATACCCCGCACCAAAGTAGGACTCGCTTTTACAAATACAAGAGACCCAACCCGAGGAAAATACAGAATATTATCAAAACAAAGAATAAAAAATGAGGTAGTTTTCTAAATCCTACTATGCTCATTGCTAACCTGAGACATCGACCGCAACCATATATGAATGCTAAGAGTAAACGTTGATGGTAAGATCTATAGCAATGTCTCTTCATGCATGGAAGTATGCTTGAAAATTTTTCTAAAGTATTCCCATTCTTGATCCGCTTAATGTTTTCAATATTGTCTTCTCTTTAATCTTCAACATTTTTCACTCTGCCCATGCATTGCTTTTCTTCATTTTCTCTTTGCATTGACTTAGTGCAAAGAGATGTGATAATGTCTATGGAACAAGTCCACAAGCTGATAAACAGACATGCGAAAGACAAAAGGTGAAGCAGTAAAAGCGTTGGGTAAAAATGCAAGAAGTCCATACCGCACCAAAGTAGGACTCGCTTTTACAAATACAAGAGACCCAACCCGAGGAAAATACAGAATATTATCAAAACAAAGAATAAAAAATGAGGTAGTTTTCTAAATCCTACTATGCTCATTGCTAACCTGAGACATCGACCGCCACCATATATGAACGCCAAGAGTAAACGTTGATGGTAAGATCTATAGCAATGTCTCTTCACGCATGGAAGTATGCTTGAAAATTTTTCTAAAGTATTCCCATTCTTGATCCGCTTAATGTTTTCAATATTGTCTTCTCTTCAACATTTTTCACTCTGCCCATGCATTGCTTTTCTTCATTTTCTCTTTGCATTGCTTTTCTTCATTTTCTCTTTCTTTCCTTCTTTTTGTGGGTGCGTTTGCAGTTATTTTTCAGGTTGACAATTATTAAGAAAATAACAATATTAGCAATTTTCAGGTTCACATATGGAAGATCGCAAAGTTCTTGACTCTCGGGGTCAGAATCATACAGATGGATTCCGGGTAGTAATCTTCTTTTGAGGGTCAGCAATGTGGATCTTAGTTGCCGGAAACTCCTAATATGGTGACGTTTCTCTATCGGAAACTCGCTTTTGCGATCCCAAGTTAGGAGCTCCATGGGATCTCGTCCCAAGCTAATATGGGAACTCGATCCCGTTAGCTGGATAGAGATGCATGGAACAAGTGAGAGAATACCTGAAAATAAGCCCTTTTCAACTCAATTCCTTGTTTCTCTCATCCTTCAAGTCCTTAAAGCCTCCTTTTTTGTCGTTGCTGGCTATGTAAACTATACTAAACAAATGATAATAATCTTTACGCATTTATTTATTCAAGCCGCTCCCAACCTCAGATGCTTTTTGGTGCTTACGCTCCCCCGCCCCCGTTCCAGCTCCCGCCCCCGCCCCCACTTTGTGCAACTAAGATGTGGATAATAGCAATTCCGTTAAGATACTGGATAGAGATGCTCACTCACTAAGACTTGTGACTCCATTATCAGTGTTAGTCTAACTTTGGGTTTCGTATTTGGTTTGTTAGGTATTCGTTCTATTCTTCATGATCTGAGGTCAAGTGCGCCCTTTTTCATCCTAACCTCAGGAATTGGCTGTTGAGGGCTTGATGGAGATAATAATGCTGGCTGTTAAGGCTGGTCCTTGATAATGATGTCAAAGAAGAAGCAGCTTTGGAAGGCTGTGAAGCTGCACTTTGCTGAGTTAGGGAATTGAGGACGATGCTGAGAACATTTCAACCCCAGGTAAAATACATGCTTACATTTCTGAGACAAAACTTTTCGTGGTAGAGATTTAATGTTTTTGATATTAGAGACTTTCTATAGTTATGAAGTGAGTTGTCTGTTTGAGGATCTGTTTTGCAATGAGTTGTGTGTAATTCATTTCTGTTGTTACTTGTTAGTGAAAAACTGGCACTGATTTTTACCACTGGGAAGTATTAGCCATTGGTATGCATGGAATAACTAAAGAATCATGTCTGTCAGTGATTTCAAGATTAAAGTGCATCACTTTGATCCGAATATTAAGCACGTCCTCCAGTTTTGTGGTAGACCATTTGGTGGAAGACAGGGATATCTGTACTTCTATTTTCTTTGCTGGTTTCTTATCTTATTCTGTTGGTCCACGACTACGCATTGATTTGTATGAATTGCTCATTTTAAGTTTTTTTACATTCTTTACTTGTCCTGTATCCTGTCACTAACCTATACCCTTTTACTGTTGCTTCATTGATTTGTCTATCGTTTAAATGTTTTGAGTTCTATCACATAACCCAATCTTATTGAAGGCCGTTGTTATCACTGCTGCAACAGATGTGGAAGATTTAGCCTTAAGAAATCAGAATTTACGGAATCCCATGTATGATTTCTGGCATAGTAGTTACTTAAAAATATTTAGTTCTTTTAGTGCAGTCTAGCTAGCAGTACAAACAAGTCGAATTGTGCCTGATTTCGCCGACATAATAGTCTCTTACTTCTTCTCTCTGCCCCAGATTGTGCTTCAGACCACCAACTGGTCTCATTTTTCCTTGTAATCACATGAAGTTAGCGAGACTAGAATATAGTTGTCCTTCTTTTTGTGAAAATAGTAGTTAACTAGTAAAGAGACTCATTGGATATCATTGCATAATTTTACGAGACATGCTCCAATGATGCACGAGCTTTGGCTAGGTTTGGCTGCGTCCCGTACATTCGAACCAAAATTGTTTTAGTTCTTCTGAGATAATGTGCGAAATAAAAAATTAATTGCTTTTTTTAAAAAAAAAGAACCACGATAAACCTGTGCATATTCAATACAGTAGGGGAATATTAGGAAAAAGTCAGTTTTTGGGCTAAAGCTTGGTGGATGGTGGAAAAGTTTTAAAGAAGTTGTGAGAAAATGGGTTTTGTTGTGAAAATTTCTGAACCATGGGATGACTTACGAGAAAATGGTTTTTTTCGTACTTTCACTGTTTGCCAACCCAACATCCCTCTCCGCTCGTTTTTCAACAAGAGAGGACTGCCATTGTCTAATTTCCTTGCCCCACTTTGTTTGGCAAATTGATTGTATGCCCCTTTCTCAATTTCTGCTTCCCCCTTTGTTCACCTCTCCCTCTGAAGCACCATTGGACGAGAAGTACCATGCATGATTCCCCCACCCCCACACTTCAGATTTCCCCCAAAAGCTGTTAGGGTATAGAGCGACAAGGGGGGGCATTTCCATTTCATGCATGTTGCCCTGAAGTGATTTGTCGGTGTCAGTGGATCGTGTATCGGCTTTCTCCCTTTGACTTGCCTATGGGAGCTTCAAGCTCAAATATCTTAACGTACCCCTTCGGCTTTCTCCCTTTGACTTGGTCGAATTTTGTTTCAGCGAAGTGATTTCTAGGGCAAAAACTGTTTGCTTTAGATTTGAGTTTATTGGGATTTGTTTTGACTAAAGTGCTGTTAATGGTTTTTGGATATCACATATGTGAATGTTGTGAAAATGTTCATTATCCACATGAATCTAAAACAAGCAGTTTGGGCTGATAATATATAGGAAAAGGTTATGCTGCCATGTTTTTCAGTTTATATCAAAAACTATGTGCTGCCATTTGTGCCAGTTTATATGCTGCCATGTTTGCCCATCTTGATACTTTTAAACCAGTTTCTTATCTAATCTCAAGGTCCCTGATTAACACCTTCATAACTTTCAAAAACAAATTAAATGGTTTTTAAATGTCAAGACATGGTATCATAGATGGGTGACTGATATAAGCCTAATATTAGAAAAGGACTGAAAATTGGTGACTGACTTGTTTTCTTTTGGTGACTCCCTTTCTTTGGTCATAGTATGTGCATCTCTATATTTTTCTTGCTCACCAACTGATTTATTCAACTTGATCCATGCACAAATTGTGAGGAGATGGAGGAGGGAACATTGTCAAAAAATTTACTGTAAACTGTCAGCCCAAGCAGCAAGAAAATTAGCTGTCATGTTTGCCGATGTGGATACTTATACAACAGTATGTCGAATTATTATGTTGATCTGTTATGTTTGATGAGATGGTATGAACGGGAAGGTAACCACGTACAACTACTCCATGTCTTACCTTGTCCTAAGTCGTAGCCTACATCAAAAGATTTGGTACTTTTGTTTACCATTTTGATTTTTCTTCTAGGGAATCACTGTTATGCTCTCACACTTCTGTTTCCATGATAAAACTCCCACTGGCCTTCGAATCAATGACCAGAAAAAAATGAAGACAAATGACAGGAGGGTGAGTAAACGACACACATACCCTGCTGTCAGAACTTTAGTGGGTTTTAATTGCCGTCAATACTATTTTGTTGCTATGGCTCTTAGGTTTTGGGGCACATTTGGAGATTTTGCGTCACAACAGAATCTTTAGCGATGTTTATACTTGCAGCATTCTAATCTTAGGCAGAGGGTCTGGATCCGAGATTACCCAAAAAGAGATCAAGGTTAAGAATGAAAGTAAGTCATGCGTGAATCAAAGCGATGGATAAATTCAGGCGGAGAGTATCCGTTCACTTGAATGAATAAGGTAACAAGTTTCTCTGCCTCTTCAGTTCATCACTGAAATCATTCTTAAGATCCATGCTCCATGCATATATATCTTACCTCAAAAAATATTGAGCTTCATTTACAAGAATTCACTTATTGAACTCAAGGATCCTCATGAATTTTCCGAAGTTGTTCCTCAATGATTATATGTGAAATATACAAGATTTAGGCATCATTGTGCAAGCAAAAGGTGACATGTCTGAGGTTTTGGATTCTAAGGGTTCCCCAGTTTCAAAATTTCATTAATTGAACTAAGGATCCTCATGAATTTGCCGAAGTTGTTCTTCAATGATTAAATGCATAATATACAAGATTTAGGCATCATTGTGCAAGCAAAAGGTGACATGTTCAAGGTTTTGGGTTCTAAGGATTCCCCAGTTCCATCTCCGTCTTCTACAAGTTCAAAAGATTTGAATGTTGTTCCTTCTCGATGTGATATTACCATAGGCCGTAGTCATCTTAGAACCTCTTCCGTAACTTTTTTCTATCCTCTGTGGTTGTGATAATGTAGTTAGTTTCATGTACACCTTAATTGAAAGCTTGGGGGATTGTCGTTATGTTATTGGCTCGTCTAATTCTGGTCTAGGTAGTTGTTCATCTTTGATGCTTGTACTATTATATGTTGCTAAGAGTTGATTTCAGTGTAGATCTTGACCTTTTTGCATTAGTATAAAGAATAACCGTGTGAGATTCGAAGAAGATTAAAGTTCCGCTATGTGATTTCCATCTCAAATAATATTCTAAAATTCGCATTGGACCATTGTCCATGAATTTGGACCCTCCATTTTCGATCTTAACCTAAACCAATGCCCCATTATACTCTGGAATTTATTACCTCTTCTTCTTTTCCATACCATTTGAGATTCAGGTAAAGAGTTGTAGCTGTCAAAGTGTCTTTTTTCCCGGTAAATTGTAAAAGAAATTCAGGTTACTATTGCTAATTTCTCAAAGCTTCAAGTTGATTGGTTTCCTTGCTGGTATTGTCCACCCTTTTTCTTTTGGTAATAGGTATTTGCAATCCTTGAACACTATCATGGATCAAAATTTTGTCTCGACCTATAGTTTTGGCAGGCCTAGTTAAATTGAAGCTTGTCTTGGCTAAACTAAGGGCATTTCCATTTCAAACATCTGGCTCAAAGTGTGCATCTGAATCTGAAGCTTGGGGTTTTAGCAGGTGACAATGGCTCGTGTATCGACTCTCTGGGAGTTGCCCATTTTTCTAGGGCCAAAAACTGTTGCTTTTGATTCGAGTTTAGAGGATGCTCCGTATTGTTTCATGGAAATTTTTTATGGTGAACTGCTGTCATATGTTTTTTGGGATATTTTATGGAAATTTTCGTTCTTTGCAATTTAGATAATTATGGGTGATTTTTTGACTTAGCTACCTAATTGTAGAAAACTTGTTGTATGAGTAATCTCTCACTGTTGTATCTGTGTTTTGAGTGGCTTAATCATCAAAGCATCAGGTTGAAGTATTTTACTGTTTTGGAAAGGTTGTACACTGATCAACTTGAAACAACTTTGTTAGCAAACGTGCACTAAGCCATTAGCAATTCTAAACTATTGCAACGCGATTTGTAGATTAGGGAATTCTATTTTATTGGCACCTCTTCTATTGCTGTTGATTGAGGCAGCTGCTTAACAGGAAGTGGTGCTGAAGTCTTTGAAGCTAGAGAGAGAACAGGTTATCTGACGGCAAGTTTTCTTCTCTCCTTAGATGTTTCTTAATCTCAAAAAGATGTTTTCTGCATTTTTAACCATTGCTTTCTAGCTTATTTGCATGACTCACTCAAAAACTTAGAAGAGCAAATGGGATAACATGGCTACGAAACTAAGAACGTCTATAGTTGCCAGAATTTTCATCACTACTCTTTTAACTTTGTACGTATCCTGAGCAAGGACATGCTCACCTGGTATTTCTTAGGCCTATCGTATTCACTCGCCTGGTATGTGACTAAATAGCATATGATTTCGGACTCACTAATAATTTAGAACTCCAAAGAGTTTATTTTTGGTGTTTTAGCATCTAAAGCTATATCGTCTACAACAGGTTGTATGAGATGATGTTGTTGAGTTTCCGAGAAATAACTGAGGAAAATGGGTGTGGAGAAGGCGATTCAGGCCCTGCGTGTCTTATTTTGTAGCTCTAGTTCGACTAGCATGATTGATGAACATGGGCAGCAATTAGTGGGAGTGTTGTTTTTCTTGCTTGAGCCGATGCCCTTGGTTTCAGCTACTGTAATCTTTTCCCTTGCTATTGATGTTGGAGGCATAGAGGCAGCTATTTTATATGCAGCAAACTCAGTAGTACTTTGATTTGACCGGGGTGTGGAAATTCTATTTCCTAGGAGACAAGGAAAGGCAGTCAGTCTTTTTGAAAGATAGTTTCTAGGCGTGCTAGCATGTTAAGTGAATGGTAGCATAGTCTTGGAGGCATTTCCAGTAAACTTATGTC
>JAVXUO010002840.1:0-81082 GCA_033065855.1 Escallonia rubra | reverse complement strand
AAGAATTATTTGCTAGAATTCATCGTAAACCCAACACTAGATGCAAGGTATTACCGGGGTAGTCACCGCAGCCTGTTTAAGTTGACTGAAGGCTCTCTCAGCTTCTGGTGCCCAATGATAGGCATCCTTCTAGAGTAATTAGTCAAAATGGCCTGCTTATGGAGCCATAATTGACTACAAACTTTCAACAGTATCCAGTCAAACCAAAAAAATCACCTTAAGGTCCCCCACACACCCAGAAGTAGGCTAGTGTGGCTCTACCTTGTTATGATCAAAAGAAACTCCCTGGCACTCACACACCCAGAAGTAGGCTAGTGTAGCATAGCCTCTACCTTGTTATGATCAAAAGGAACTCCTTGGGCAGTAACTATGTGGCCAAGATACACCATTTGATTGCAGTCGAGGTGCACTTACTCACTTTAGGAGACAAATATTGATCCCCTAGCACTTGCAGGACAAGTTTATGATGCTCTTCAACTGTCAAAATCATTTCTGTACACAAGGGTGTCATCAAAAGAAACCAGAACAAACTTTCTTAGTTAAGGCTTGATTACTTCATTCATAAGCATTTGAAAGGTGGCCGGTGAACTAGTGAGCCCAAAGGGCAAGCGGTCTTGTGAATCTCCATTTACTACTTTGATCTGCTGATAACAAAGGGGATGCAAAGGAAGAATTGCTTGGTTTTATGATGCATGCCATCAATAATTCATTAGTAATTTTCTCTATTTTAGTTTCGTGTATATAGGAGACACTATAAGGTATGATACGTTGACAAGTTGGGCACTTTCCTTCAATAATTTTTTTTGATCTTGTTGCTTATGACGATCTTAGGCGTAAGGTTCCTTGAACACATCTTCGAATTCACTTAACAATTCCTGCACCTCCATATCGGAAGTGCATTTATTGAGTTGGTCGAAACACCAAAAACTTGACTATAAGATGAGGCTACATTGTTGTGTAATAGCTTGGTCATTGCTTGGACTGAGATCATTCTAATGGCAGCTCCAACTGCATTGTTACTTCTCAGCAAGATCTTTTTGCCTTTATATTTGAAGGCAATTGCATGTTTATCAAAACTGAATTGACATTGTCTAAGGCTTTGAATCACTGCATGCCTAGGACACAATCAAGAGCCAAGATTTTCATGTCTGTAATAGATCTCTGCCCTCCCATAACCCAACTAAATCCATAACAAATAGCATCACTTTGCACTCTTGCTCTATTTCCCACGGTAACTAGTGTAATGGGTACGAGGCAACACCCAGTCTCTCAGCAGGGTCCATAAATTTGCTGTGGACCCTCTGTTAATTAATATGGTAAATGACTTGTTACCAACCCAGCCTGCTATCCTCAAGGTAACGTTAATGGCATTGCCAGCTAAGGCATGAACACTAACTTCATTGATTTTTTCAGTAGGTCCTTTTTTTTTTTGCCTTGTTGCTTATCTTCTACCAAGGGATTTTTGGTGAAACCGACTTCTCCGGGGCTTGATCTACTATTAGCATAGTTATAGTTATAGATCTCTTTTGGACACACCTTTTGGTTGCCAGGGGTGAATTTCCCATCACACTAAAACCATAAGCGCAGTTCTGTCTTTAGTTGATGGTCATCAGGGGTGATGTACTTGAAAGGTTGTTCTCGAATTACCGTCCATCAGGACTTGACCCTTGGTAACCGTTGATTGTAAATAATGTAGTACTGGTCTAATTAGTTCTGTGTGTTGGGTGTACCAATAGCTACTTATTTGCTTCGATATGAAGCCTTTCTTAATGCTTGTAAGACCATAAGACCCAGTATGGTTCTAACTTCTGTATTATTCATTATCAATGCAATTCTCTTATTATCATAATATATATATATAGGTTGTAGCCGTGGGCCCTTTTAGTAACACGCGGTAAGTTTGTGTTGTTTGTGATGAGCAATGTATGACTTGTTTGGGTGTGTGTGTGTGTGTGTGTGTGTGTGTGTGTGTATATACATATATCGGGCCTTTAATTCTTGAAAATAGTTATAATAATCTCCCATAGAAGGTACCTGCTTGAACTGGTTAAACTCCCTAGTATCACTTACTAACATTAGAGAATCTTGGATACAAGTCATTTTTAAACTGATTTCAATGATTTGTTGTTGCTGTAACAGAAAATTAGGTCTACTAGGTCCAGCCATGTCCAGTTAAGCTTTTGGTTGGACTAAAGCTTATGTTCAAGAGTTGATTTGAGCAAATAATGACATCAAATCTAACTTAAGATCTGAGTAACCTATTTGCAAAATCCGCCAAAGTTGCGTCCATGGAATTAACCAAGGTCATAGGATTCAAACTTATGTTCCAACTTATTCAGGAACCTATCATGTCTGCTTTTACATGAGAAGTTTTCCAAGACGATGGATTCGGAATCACAACCTTGCTCTGAGATACCAATGATAATAAAGTGATGGAGCAACTGTTATTTTGGGTTGGTATTTTAAATTTTCACAAATAATTAATGGACGAAGAAGGAAGACGAGAATAGAAAATATGAGTTAGAGAAGAGATCACAAGATAGAAACTTTTATTTCACATTTGTCATAAATTACACGCTCCGTAAAAAAAATTTGTGAAATAGAATGCAAGATTGCATATGAAATCATTGAGGGGCGAACCACGTCACTCACCTCCGTGGCACGATTTCCTATGACAATTAGACAACTCACTCACTAACTCTCTCCCTAACAAAATTCAGTTCGTTAATAGCCAAACGACGCCGTCCAGCTACTCCCTGTGCTTAATGCTCGGCTTTTGTTATAGCCGTTGTAGTAGCCGTTATTCTTGAGACGGTTGCTCCTGCGGCTGCTGCAGTTCGGTCAGGCCGACGAATACGCACTTTCAATGGTGGTTTGGAGCCTTAGGCTGCAACAGGTATCCTCCTCTCTCGTCTATCCGTCATCTGTTTGGTTTAATATCTCATCACTCACCCGTTTATATGATCGAATTTGTGCACAATGTCCCTGGTTTTGGCTTGCTGGAAGTTAAGCCGCTATGTTCGCGTGTGCACCAGCATCCAATTACTTAGAATGCTCATATTATCGGATAATTTTGTGTGTTTGACCGACTGAATCAAAATGTGGTGTCGAGTAAATGCATGCATCGAGTTTGTTTGTTTCTTGATTTTTATATGGAGCAATCATGGATCTCCGGTTCAGGAGGGTTCTTGGGATTCGTTGGCCAAAATTTCGCGGGTGCACCAGCATCCAATTACTTAGAATGCTCATATTATCGGATAATTTTGTGTGTTTGACCAACTGAATCAAAATGTGGTGTCGAGTAAATGCATGCATCGAGTTTGTTTGTTTCTTGATTTTTATATGGAGCAATCATGGATCTCCGGTTCAGGAGGGTTTCTTGGGATTCGTTGGCCAAAATTACGCCAACACCCGACAAAAGGTTTTTGCAGAGTACAATCTGGACATGCGAGAATTTACTCTTTGCCCTGTTTGGCTTTTTCAAACAGTACTTGTTTGATGTGGAATTACTATTTTAGTTCCATTTAATGTGTCTAGATGTTTGCTCGATATAGGTAAAAAGTCAAAAGGGGACAAGAAATATGGGACGGTGGGAGTATTGCCTTCTTTTAGAGTTTCGGCTACAAATGGAACTTAGTTTGGTTGGGATTTCTAGGGCGGGAGGAGGACGGGAGTGATTCTAGTATGTTGTATGCTTTAGAATGTTGGAAAAGTAAGAATTGTAACTCATAATATGGCGAGCATGTCTGAAATGAAAATGGTTAGGTGGATTAGCAGATGGAGGAGTCCGGCGCGGGGGGTGGGATGTTGGGGGTTGGGGATGCCCCTTGCTCTATTTGGGCAATGTGACAATCCCAGAAGATGGTAAAGTGATTATACCAATTGGTTATATATCTGCAACAAGTGGAGTGTACTGGGAATCCTCTCTTGCTTTATTGGCTGGCGTGGTTAAGTCATGCCTAGATTGGTTCATAGTTGTCAGCTCCTTCTTGTATAACCAATAAGTCCAGCTCCCTGATGAGAAGACATTATTGCTCCCAGGAATAAATACTTGGCTTCTAATTGGCCTAAGTCACCCACTGATCAATCCTTAGCAGAGTCCACCGAGGATTTCTTCGAGCAAGATTTTTTGTTTTTCTTCTTTTGTTGGTATACAGCTTGAGTACTTGGGTTATGCACCCATTTCTTGTTGGCACACTGTCTTATGATTACCCACACATCCAATTTTCCGCCAAGAACGTGAACATTGTGTAATGCTCTCTCTTAGCGATAGTTAAGGATTGGATAAATGTAACAGATATATAATTAGCACTTCTCTAAACTGTTTTTACTTAATTGTTGTCGGGGATTATGAATCTAAGAATATCATAACAGAAAGGATGAGTGAACACGTTATGGGACATATTCTTGCTGAGAAGTTGTCTGGACTTGACAGTTCCAAAAAACGTAAAGAACGGATCCTTTCTGACAGCAAAAAAAGTCTGTGAATAGAATATTGATTTTCAAGAAAACATAAATCATAAGACTACGTAACCAACTAACAGTTTGCACCATGGCGGAACGTGTGTTGGTTTTCAGTTAAACGTTATGGGACATATTCTTGCTGAGAAGTTTTCTGACCTTGACAGTCCCAAAAAATGTATAGAACGTATCCTTTTTGACAGGAAGAAGAAGTCTATGAAGAGAATATTGTTTTTCAAGAAAACACAAATCATAAAACTACGTAACCAAGTAACAGTTTGCACCATGGTGGAATGTGTTTTGGTTTTCAGTTAAACCAACAACACCGATTTGATGAGTAGTTGCCAAATCAGTTCCGTGGACGCTGATCTGCTGGATGCAGATCAATAAGCTTTCTGGGAAATAAAAGGGTGAATTTGGCAATGGGATCTGACAGATATCGTGGTGGTTAATTATAATTGTGATTGTTTGATTTCTAGTTTTTATCGGATGTGTATGACAGCACTGGTGATGCATTCACCATGAAGGTCGGGTTGAGGGCATCAAAAGGGAGAGTTTATATTTACTGTATACAGGTATCATTGTCTTCTGACCATGAAATTGATCTCGAGACAAGCATGTATTGCCACTGTCTTAAAATTTCATTGGATTTGAAGGTGGAAATCTTATACAGCTTTTCAGGTAAAAGAAATCACTTTTTGCATGTGCTTGTTATATGCTTTTAGTTTTTTATTGTCATCACTAGTTCTCATAACTTTTATTAGCTTCCTTGCAGGAATTCCGCCTTGTTATGCCTCATTTTGTTTCCATTTACAATAAATAGTAGGTGTTTCTTCCCTAGGATCTGGGAGTTGCAAGTGCAATAGTTTACTGTCGTCTTTTCATATCTTAGCTAAGATTTACCAGTCTGAATAGTGTGGTGCTCTCTAAAATGTTAGTGTCTTTATATGTTTCTAGCGAGTCTTACAAGTAGCTTTTGATTCCCATGTTAGTTCCTTTCAGTGCTTCGAGAATTGCACCTTTTTTCAGAAAGCTTCTCCATTCTGGAACCAGTTCCAGAACCTTCTCTTTTTCTCTTCTTGAAGGTGTCTTTAGATTGTGTAACCTTCTTTAACATTGATAAGCATAACCCATTTGGTGCAGTATTATCCGGAAGCATGCTAGAAGGATTGTTGAAATATGGGATAAAGGGTTCAAATCTGCAAAGTCGAATCAGCATGTTACGTTTTTATAGCTGGAAAATGACATTTTACCAAATAGTTTGGGAGAGGATCCCAAGTCTGCGAATGAATGTTGAGAGGTACTTAAACAAAGCTGTCATCCGTCTGGTAACCCTCCTTCCAAATAATTGGCATATCATATCCTCAACTTTCTGTTTCAGACCACATCGGATAGTTGAGAAAATTTTCCTGTTTCTCCGATGTTTTAACTGGGCCCTGGTGAAGTTGTATGGTGTTTGGGGGGCGGGGGTGTGTGTTTGGGGTATTAAGATTGGCATGCTTGTAAAGTAATTAGCATTCAGCTGTTCTTCTACGGTTTTGAGCGTAGTATTTCACTGCTCTGTCTTTCAGACCCCGTTAGAGGAGTAAGGAGAAACTCTTGCATGCATATGTTTTAGTAGGACATGGTTATAGACATGTCATTCATGTATGTATTCTATGATGGTCCCAATAATGCCATGATGAAGTAGCTTTAGTCTCTCTACTCAAGGAAGATTGGCATGATTTTCACGAGGAACATGCACTATTAAGTGTCAATATCTTATATTTGTCTGATAGAGGAGGGAATTGGGTAATGGTGTAAATTTAGGAACTTGACAATGTTTGAATCATATTCATTACATGATTGATGGTAAACGTCCTTTAGATTCAACAAGGAGCATGACTAAGCAAAGAACATGTCTAGACAGTTAGGGTTAGGAATTTTTTACTTAGTGCAAAGAGATGTGATAATGTCTATGGAACAAGTCCACAGGCTGACAAACAGACATGCGAAAGACAAAAGGTGAGGCAGTAAAAGCGTTGGGTAAAAATGCAAGAAGTCCATACCCCGCACCAAAGTAGGACTCGCTTTTACAAATACAAGAGACCCAACCCGAGGAAAATACAGAATATTATCAAAACAAAGAATAAAAAATGAGGTAGTTTTCTAAATCCTACTATGCTCATTGCTAACCTGAGACATCGACCGCAACCATATATGAATGCCAAGAGTAAACGTTGATGGTAAGATCTATAGCAATGTCTCTTCATGCATGGAAGTATGCTTGAAAATTTTTCTAAAGTATTCCCATTCTTGATCCGCTTAATGTTTTCAATATTGTCTTCTCTTTAATCTTCAACATTTTTCACTCTGCCCATGCATTGCTTTTCTTCATTTTCTCTTTGCATTGACTTAGTGCAAAGAGATGTGATAATGTCTATGGAACAAGTCCACAAGCTGACAAACAGACATGCGAAAGACAAAAGGTGAAGCAGTAAAAGCGTTGGGTAAAAATGCAAGAAGTCCATACCGCACCAAAGTAGGACTCGCTTTTACAAATACAAGAGACCCAACCCGAGGAAAATACAGAATATTATCAAAACAAAGAATAAAAAATGAGGTAGTTTTCTAAATCCTACTATGCTCATTGCTAACCTGAGACATCGACCGCCACCATATATGAACGCCAAGAGTAAACGTTGATGGTAAGATCTATAGCAATGTCTCTTCACGCATGGAAGTATGCTTGAAAATTTTTCTAAAGTATTCCCATTCTTGATCCGCTTAATGTTTTCAATATTGTCTTCTCTTCAACATTTTTCACTCTGCCCATGCATTGCTTTTCTTCATTTTCTCTTTGCATTACTTTTCTTCATTTTCTCTTTCTTTCCTTCTTTTTGTGGGTGCGTTTGCAGTTATTTTTCAGGTTGACAATTATTAAGAAAATAACAATATTAGCAATTTTCAGGTTCACATATGGAAGATCGCAAAGTTCTTGACTCTCGGGGTCAGAATCATACAGATGGATTCCGGGTAGTAATCTTCTTTTGAGGGTCAGCAATGTGGATCTTAGTTGCCGGAAACTCCTAATATGGTGACGTTTCTCTATCGGAAACTCGCTTTTGCGATCCCAAGTTAGGAGCTCCATGGGATCTCGTCCCAAGCTAATATGGGAACTCGATCCCGTTAGCTGGATAGAGATGCATGGAACAAGTGAGAGAATACCTGAAAATAAACCCTTTTCAACTCAATTCCTTGTTTCTCTCATCCTTCAAGTCCTTAAAGCCTCCTTTTTTGTCGTTGCTGGCTATGTAAACTATACTAAACAAATGATAATAATCTTTACGCATTTATTTATTCAAGCCGCTCCCAACCTCAGATTCTTTTTGGTGCTTACGCTCCCCCGCCCCCGTTCCAGCTCCCGCCCCCCCCCCCACTCTGTGCAACTAAGATGTGGATAATAGCAATTCCGTTAAGATACTGGATAGAGATGTGACTCCATTATCAGTGTTAGTCTAACTTTGGGTTTCATATTTGGTTTGTTAGGTATTCGTTCTATTCTTCATGATCTGAGGTCAAGTGCGCCCTTTTTCATCCTAACCTCAGGAATTGGCTGTTGAGGGCTTGATGGAGATAATAATGCTGGCTGTTAAGGCTGGTCCTTGATAATGATGTCAAAGAAGAAGCAGCTTTGGAAGGCTGTGAAGCTGCACTTTGCTGAGTTAGGGAATTGAGGACGATGCTGAGAACATTTCAACCCCAGGTAAAATACATGCTTACATTTCTGAGACAAAACTTTTCGTGGTAGAGATTTAATGTTTTTGATATTAGAGACTTTCTATAGTTATGAAGTGAGTTGTCTGTTTGAGGATCTGTTTTGCAATGAGTTGTGTGTAATTCATTTCTGTTGTTACTTGTTAGTGAAAAACTGGCACTGATTTTTACCACTGGGAAGTATTAGCCATTGGTATGCATGGAATAACTAAAGAATCATGTCTGTCAGTGATTTCAAGATTAAAGTGCATCACTTTGATCCGAATATTAAGCACGTCCTCCAGTTTTGTGGTAGACCATTTGGTGGAAGACAGGGATATCTGTACTTCTATTTTCTTTGCTGGTTTCTTATCTTATTCTGTTGGTCCACGACTACGCATCGATTTGTATGAATTGCTCATTTTAAGTTTTTTTACATTCTTTACTTGTCCTGTATCCTGTCACTAACCTATACCCTTTTACTGTTGCTTCATTGATTTGTCTATCGTTTAAATGTTTTGAGTTCTATCACATAACCCAATCTTATTGAAGGCCGTTGTTATCACTGCTGCAACAGATGTGGAAGATTTAGCCTTAAGAAATCAGAATTTGCGGAATCCCATGATGATTTCTGGCATAGTAGTTACTTAAAAATATTTAGTTCTTTTAGTGCAGTCTAGCTAGCAGTACAAACAAGTCGAATTGTGCCTGATTTCGCCGACATAATAGTCTCTTACTTCTTCTCTCTGCCCCAGATTGTGCTTCAGACCACCAACTGGTCTAATTTTTCCTTGTAATCACATGAAGTTAGCGAGACTAGAATATAGTTGTCCTTCTTTTTGTGAAAATAGTAGTTAACTAGTAAAGAGACTCATTGGATATCATTGCATAATTTTACGAGACATGCTCCAATGATGCACGAGCTTTGGCTAGGTTTGGCTGCGTCCCGTACATTCGAACCAAAATTGTTTTAGTTCTTCTGAGATAATGTGCGAAATAAAAAATTAATTGCTTTTTTAAAAAAAAAAGAACCACGATAAACCTGTGCATATTCAATACAGTAGGGGAATATTAGGAAAAAGTCAGTTTTTGGGCTAAAGCTTGGTGGATGGTGGAAAAGTTTTAAAGAAGTTGTGAGAAAATGGGTTTTGTTGTGAAAATTTCTGAACCATGGGATGACTTATGAGAAAATGGTTTTTTTCGTACTTTCACTGTTTGCCAACCCAACATCCCTCTCCGCTCGTTTTTCAACAAGAGAGGACTGCCATTGTCTAATTTCCTTGCCCCACTTTGTTTGGCAAATTGATTGTATGCCCCTTTCTCAATTTCTGCTTCCCCCTTTGTTCACCTCTCCCTCTGAAGCACCATTGGACGAGAAGTACCATGCATGATTCCCCCACCCCCACACTTCAGATTTCCCCCAAAAGCTGTTAGGGTATAGAGCGACAAGGGGGGGCATTTCCATTTCATGCATGTTGCCCTGAAGTGATTTGTCGGTGTCAGTGGATCGTGTATCGGCTTTCTCCCTTTGACTTGCCTATGGGAGCTTCAAGCTCAAATATCTTAACGTACCCCTTCGGCTTTCTCCCTTTGACTTGGTCGAATTTTGTTTCAGCGAAGTGATTTCTAGGGCAAAAAACTGTTTGCTTTAGATTTGAGTTTATTGGGATTTGTTTTGACTAAAGTGCTGTTAATGGTTTTTGGATATCACATATGTGAATGTTGTGAAAATGTTCATTATCTACATGAATCTAAAACAAGCAGTTTGGGCTGATAATATATAGGAAAAGGTTATGCTGCCATGTTTTTCAGTTTATATCAAAAACTATGTGCTGCCGTTTGTGCCAGTTTATATGCTGCCATGTTTGCCCATCTTGATACTTTTAAACCAGTTTCTTATCTAATCTCAAGGTCCCTGATTAACACCTTCATAACTTTCAAAAACAAATTAAATGGTTTTTAAATGTCAAGACATGGTATCATAGATGGGTGACTGATATAAGTCTAATATTAGAAAAGGACTGAAAATTGGTGACTGACTTGTTTTCTTTTGGTGACTCCCTTTCTTTGGTCATAGTATGTGCATCTGTATATTTTTCTTGCTCACCAACTGATTTATTCAACTTGATCCATGCACAAATTGTGAGGAGATGGAGGAGGGAACATTGTCAAAAAATTTACTGTAAACTGTCAGCCCAAGCAGCAAGAAAATTAGCTGTCATGTTTGCCGATGTGGATACTTATACAACAGTATGTCGAATTATTATGTTGATCTGTTATGTTTGACGAGATGGTATGAACGGGAAGGTAACCACGTACAACTACTCCATGTCTTACCTTGTCCTAAGTCGTAGCCTACATCAAAAGATTTGGTACTTTTGTTTACCATTTTGATTTTTCTTCTAGGGAATCACTGTTATGCTCTCACACTTCTGTTTCCATGATAAAACTCCCACTGGCCTTCGAATCAATGACCAGAAAAAAATGAAGACAAATGACAGGAGGGTGAGTAAACGACACACATACCCTGCTGTCAGAACTTTAGTGGGTTTTAATTGCCGTCAATACTATTTTGTTGCTATGGCTCTTAGGTTTTGGGGCACATTTGGAGATTTTGCGTCACAACAGAATCTTTAGCGATGTTTATACTTGCAGCATTCTAATCTTAGGCAGAGGGTCTGGATCCGAGATTACCCAAAAAGAGATCTAGGTTAAGAATGAAAGTAAGTCATGCGTGAATCAAAGCGATGGATAAATTCAGGCGGAGAGTATCCGTTCACTTGAATGAATAAGGTAACAAGTTTCTCTGCCTCTTCAGTTCATCACTGAAATCATTCTTAGATCCATGCTCCATGCATATATATCTTACCTCAAAAAATATTGAGCTTCATTTACAAGAATTCACTTATTGAACTCAAGGATCCTCATGAATTTTCCGAAGTTGTTCCTCAATGATTATATGTGAAATATACAAGATTTAGGCATCATTGTGCAAGCAAAAGGTGACATGTCTGAGGTTTTGGATTCTAAGGGTTCCCCAGTTTCAAAATTTCATTAATTGAACTAAGGATCCTCATGAATTTGCCGAAGTTGTTCTTCAATGATTAAATGCATAATATACAAGATTTAGGCATCATTGTGCAAGCAAAAGGTGACATGTTCAAGGTTTTGGGTTCTAAGGATTCCCCAGTTCCATCTCCGTCTTCTACAAGTTCAAAAGATTTGAATGTTGTTCCTTCTCGATGTGATATTACCATAGGCCGTAGTCATCTTAGAACCTCTTCCGTAACTTTTTTCTATCCTCTGTGGTTGTGATAATGTAGTTAGTTTCATGTACACCTTAATTGAAAGCTTGGGGGATTGTCGTTATGTTATTGGCTCGTCTAATTCTGGTCTAGGTAGTTGTTCATCTTTGATGCTTGTACTATTATATGTTGCTAAGAGTTGATTTCAGTGTAGATCTTGACCTTTTTGCATTAGTATAAAGAATAACCGTGTGAGATTCGAAGAAGATTAAAGTTCCGCTATGTGATTTCCATCTCAAATAATATTCTAAAATTCGCATTGGACCATTGTCCATGAATTTGGACCCTCCATTTTCGATCTTAACCTAAACCAAGGCCCCATTATACTCTGGAATTTATTACCTCTTCTTCTTTTCCATGAATTAGTACACCGTTTGAGATTCTGGTAAAGAGTTGTAGCTGTCAAAGTGTCTTTTTTCCCGGTAAATTGTAAAAGAAATTCAGGTTACTATTGCTAATTTCTCAAAGCTTCAAGTTGATTGGTTTCCTTGCTGGTATTGTCCACCCTTTTTCTTTTGGTAATAGGTATTTGCAATCCTTGAACACTATCATGGATCAAAATTTTGTCTCGACCTATAGTTTTGGCAGGCCTAGTTAAATTGAAGCTTGTCTTGGCTAAACTAAGGGCATTTCCATTTCAAACATCTGGCTCAAAGTGTGCATCTGAATCTGAAGCTTGGGGTTTTAGCAGGTGACAATGGCTCGTGTATCGACTCTCTGGGAGTTGCCCATTTTTCTAGGGCCAAAAACTGTTGCTTTTGATTCGAGTTTAGAGGATGCTCCGTATTGTTTCATGGAAATTTTTTATGGTGAACTGCTGTCATATGTTTTTTGGGATATTTTATGGAAATTTTCGTTCTTTGCAATTTAGATAATTATGGGTGATTTTTTGACTTAGCTACCTAATTGTAGAAAACTTGTTGTATGAGTAATCTCTCACTGTTGTATCTGTGTTTTGAGTGGCTTAATCATCAAAGCATCAGGTTGAAGTATTTTACTGTTTTGGAAAGGTTGTACACTGATCAACTTGAAACAACTTTGTTAGCAAACGTGCACTAAGCCATTAGCAATTCTAAACTATTGCAACGCGATTTGTAGATTAGGGAATTCTATTCTTATTGGCACCTCTTCTATTGCTGTTGATTGAGGCAGCTGCTTAACAGGAAGTGGTGCTGAAGTCTTTGAAGCTAGAGAGAGAACAGGTTATCTGACGGCAAGTTTTCTTCTCTCCTTAGATGTTTCTTAATCTCAAAAAGATGTTTTCTGCATTTTTAACCATTGCTTTCTAGCTTATTTGCATGACTCACTCAAAAACTTAGAAGAGCAAATGGGATAACATGGCTACGAAACTAAGAACGTCTATAGTTGCCAGAATTTTCATCACTACTCTTTTAACTTTGTACGTATCCTGAGCAAGGACATGCTTTAAAGCTTTCAGTATTTCTTAGGCCTATCGTATTCACTCACCTGGTATGTGAATAAATAGCATATGATTTCGGACTCACTAATAATTTAGAACTCCAAAGAGTTTATTTTTGGTGTTTTAGCATCTAAAGCTATATCGTCTACAACAGGTTGTATGAGATGATGTTGTTGAGTTTCCGAGAAATAACTGAGGAAAATGGGTGTGGAGAAGGCGATTCAGGCCCTGCGTGTCTTATTTTGTAGCTCTAGTTCGACTAGCATGATTGATGAACATGGGCAGCAATTAGTGGGAGTGTTGTTTTTCTTGCTTGAGCCGATGCCCTTGGTTTCAGCTACTGTAATCTTTTCCCTTGCTATTGATGTTGGAGGCATAGAGGCAGCTATTTTATATGCAGCAAACTCAGTAGTACTTTGATTTGACCGGGGTGTGGAAATTCTATTTCCTAGGAGACAAGGAAAGGCAGTCAGTCTTTTTGAAAGATAGTTTCTAGGCGTGCTAGCATGTTAAGTGAATGGTAGCATAGTCTTGGAGGCATTTCCAGTAAACTTATGTCTTCAGTTGCTTGCTCTTTGTACCTCAAGCGAGTTAGGGCTTGGGTAGGCAACTCGCCAGGAAGAGTCTACAGAAGAGATAGGCCAACTGTAGTTGAGCCCTTAAGCGAGTTAGGGCTCGGGTAGGCAACTCGCCAGGAAGAGTCTACAGAAGCGATCGGCCAACTGTAGTTGATCCCATCTCAAAGCCCATCTCTGACTTAATAACTTACCTACTGGAGGCTTCCCAACTAATTATTAAAAGAATGAAGCTCTTAATGTCCCTACCTTAAACGTAGAGCCAGGGGCGGAGCCACTGTTGTACGAGGGGGTGCTATGCCCCCTCGTACAACAGTGGCTCCGCCCCTGGCTCTACGTTTAAGGTAGCCCCCCCTCAGATTTTGAAAAAAAAAAATATATATATATATATATATATAGTTTTTTTTCCATAATTTTCACACTTTCTTCGGCTCTCTCTCTGTCTCTTCTCACCGAGACACCGACCGACTAAGCTTCTCACGGCGCGGCCGGTGCCTCACTCCGGCAGCCACGAACTCACGACGGCACCGCGACGGCACAGCGACAAACCCACGACTGACGACACGATCTGGGCTATCTCGTTTTCTAGATCTACGCCGACGGCGAGTCGGTGACGACCCACTGACCCAGGATCTACGCCGACGGCGACTTCGGTCTTCACTCCAACTCTCCAACAGTCCACCGGCGGCCAAGAACTCCGGCGAGCGGCGGGCGGCGAGTCGGTGACAAGTATGTTCCAACTTCCAAACTTTAATTTCACCTTTCATTGACTTGATCTAGTTGCCATCTCTATAAAATTTGTTTGTTATCTTTTTAGTATCATAGCTGAAATTAGGAATGGATTATGGATAATCTTGAGCATTGAATTGAATCAATTGATTATGGATAATGTTGAGCATTGATTATGGTTAATGTTGAGCATTGATTATGGTTAATGTTTAGCATTGATTATGGATAATCTTGCGCATTGATTATGGTTAATGTTTAGCATTGATTATGGATAATCTTGAGAATTGAATCAATTGATTATGGATAATGTTGAGCATTGATTATGGTTAATGTTTAGCATTGATTATGGATAATCTTGCGCATTGATTATGGTTAATGTTTAGCATTGATTATGGATAATCTTGAGAATTGAATCAATTGATTATGGATTATGTTGAGCATTAATTATGGTTAATGTTTAGCATTGATTATGAATAATCTTAGATATTGAGATATTGATTATGGTTAATGTTTAGCATTGATTATGGATAATCTTGAGATATTGAGATATTGATTATGGTTAATGTTTAGCATTGAGATATTAAGATTGATGGAGAATGGGACCCAATTGGATTGAGATATCGAATGTGTGATTTAGTTGAATGGTGGGTTGAAATTAGGTTAACGCAATAATGAACTTTTTGTGTATTGTCGAAAAATGTACTTTTTTTTTGTTGCTATTTTACTAATAAAAAAAATTATTAATTTCGATATATATTTAGCACCCCCTGGGATGAAATCCTGGCTCCGCCCCTACGTAGAGCGCTAGGAACCCTCGAATAGAACACCGTTGGAGTAGCATCATAGGGCTGCAATGGTGGTCAGAGTTGAGTCTGTCTGGTCTTGTCTATACGAAGAAGGTCAGCATCTTAGAGTGAATGCGGTCAACCAAATCAATAGATATAGCGACCCAATTGAATGATTTATATAGATTTTAGTATAAAAGGTAAAGGTAGATTCTTTTTGCTTTTCTGTATTTTCAATTTTATTACCCTAGTATCCCTGGCCAGTAGCAAGACCATAAGCTGCTCGCTCATGTTATTTGGAATTCCACCATTTGCGCAATACTAGAATTGAAAATTGGAAAATAGCATCCGAGGCTGCATTAGTCGGGGAGCTACTTTGGCGGAATGGTTGGAAATGAAACGTTCTGATTTTCTTTCCACCCCCATTGACTTACCTCTTAATCTCTACATCCATAAAAGGTGTAAAAAGCTCATTCCTTTGCTTTAAGTCGTAGACCACCCATATAATTTAACTGCAATTGTAGGAAGAATTATCAGTGCGGAGCATACTGAAGCCCCAAATAAGTTACTAATTTTGGGGAGCTTGCTCCTACTCCTCCCTAAAGTCGAGAATAGCGGCATTGAAGTCGTTAGCGGATCCTTAAAGGGACCTAAACTGAAATGGCTTTTACGAAGCAAAGCATTTTGACAAGAGTTCAAAGACCCTAAGCTAATGAAAGAAGTACAGGTGATGTTAATGATATGTTAAAGATGTGCATTTTTAGAAGAGTAACGTGTTAGAAGATAGAAAAATATTTCGGCGTTGCTTGTGTTTCCTGACGCTCAACAAGAAACTTAAGTGCATGTAGAAGATAGCAAAGGTTACCTCAGGGCGATATATAGCTCCAACGGACGTTTATGGCATCTAGCTGCGGCAAACGGTGGGGGTTCACAGTACGTCAAAGTTATAAGCCACTCGGCGACTCACTCTTACAACATGGGTGATGATGCTAATTACGTCCCCGTTCTGAAGGAAAAATATATTGGGGAAAAGTTTCAGAGGAAGACAGTTGTTAGCCCTGATTTCAGCCCCAAGAAGATATAAGATCACAAAGGTTTCACTACAAGAAAAATGCCTTTTAGCGACGGAATTTAGCGATGGAACATGTTCCGTCGCTAAAAGCCACATTTGCCAACGGAATTAGGCGATGGAATTAGGTTCCGTCACTAAAAATGCTGAAGGGAAAAAATGCGCGGGAAGGAAAAATAGGCGACGGAAGTTTTTGTCACAAATGATTTAGCAACGAAATTTAGTGACGGATTTCACCGACAGAAATATTTTCATCGGTAAAGGTATTATTTTAATTTTTTATAAGAGAAAAATATTTTTACTCATTATTGAAAATAGAAAAATAACATATAATAAACATAAAAAACAAAACAAAAGAACATTTGGGTCTGAAGGTTTGTGCGAAGAACAGAACAGGAGAGCGGCGCCACCGTCCCGCCCACCCCCGTCGTCGTTGTGGAGCAACCCTTCGCGCGCGCCACCGTCACTCCCACTCTGAAGGTTTGTGCGAAGCCTCCTTCCAACTGATAGAAGTTTTCTGTACGTTTGGGTCACTAATTGTTACGGTTTGATTTTTGGTATAATCAAATTAGGGTTCTTATTTCAATACATTTGGGTCTTCAATCTTCCGATCTTCCTCTGAGTCTCATCTTCTTGCCAGGTAATTTCTTCCTCTCACTCTCACGTCTCATCAGATTGCGTTTGTATTTAATAGATTCTAATAGACACAAAACCTAACTACCCTAATTGCTGTGTGGAAGATAAACTAAATCAGGAAAATCCTCTATGAATAGGCATCTATTGTTGGTCGTTGGTCGTTTGCATGTGTAGTTTATAATTGGTTAAGAGATGACAGTGGAAGTGCATGTGTAACCCTAACTACCCTAATTGCTGTGTGGAAGATAAACTAAATCAGAAAATCCTCTATGAATAGGCATATGTTGTTGATCGCTGGGAGTCTGCATGTGTAGTTAATTGGTTAAATGATGATAGTGGAAGTGCATGTGTAGTTAATTGGTTAAGCTATACTAGTGGGCAAATAACAGTAGGTAGTTTTCATTCTGCAATTCATTCTAATCCTTTGGCATTCTTTTGTTTTCAGCTTGTTGTTAGTCAAAGAACCTGCTACACTCTCACTTGTTTCTTTTGGTGGCCAAGAATCTGGTCATGCTATTACTTGTTCTTTTAATAGCTTAACTGATTAAATAATCCAAATCTTTGCATTCCTGGGCTCGTGCGAATATCCACTTGCTCGTTTTGACATTCTAGATATTAAAAAGCTGGAACATTTTTGGCTACTTCATTAGTTAAATAGCCCCCACCTTTGGACAGTCACACTGTTTGTCACCTTATGCAAGTACTGGAATGTCATGTGTCTTGGTTAGTCAAGTATACCTCTCCTTATTGTGGTGAAATTTTAGGTGTAGCATTCTTGTCAACTAAACCTTCCCATAGCATGAAATGGTACTGGCTTATTTCTTCTTCTATTTTACTACCACAGTAGTATTTGCTCTTTGTCCGTATACCTCTTGAGATTTCTCTCTGCAGCAGAATTGGGGCGACAAACGCCTGGGGTTCGCGACAAGAAAGGACGTATACGTGGTACTCGCGAAACCGCACGAGATGCCAGGGCATCGATGCATATTTCACTGGACCAGCTTCCATCCTCCGAAAATTGGAAAGACGAAATTGCTAAGATTGTGCAACTTGAGGTGCAGAAGATGAAAGAGATTGAAATTGCTAAGCTTGTAGAGATTGAGGTGGAAAAACGGATGAAAGAGAAGGACATGCAGCAGGTAATGTGGTTACTTTCTTGTTGATAAATTTCCTATTATGCATATGGAACTGAATCCTCAAGTAATGTGGTTACTTTCTTAAGCATTTGTGTTTCCTTTCCTTCGGGTTTTTAAAGATTTAGTTGTGGTCTTTCTGTGTCATGAATCTTTCTTTCATAGGGAATACTGAAATCATTTTTCGACAGTTCACATTTATATACTAAGAATGGAACTAAACATAAATGACTGTTATTATTTAAAGGTTCATTTGGCTTAATGCCAAGCCCTTTTTTTCAACAGTTCACAGTAATAGTTCATTTGGCTTAATGCCAAGCCCTTTTTTTTTAATTGCAAATATGATGTTGTATAGTTTGTCCTGCCATTTAAAGGTTCCCATTTGTTACATTTTGGATCTCCATGAATCCATCTTTTGAATATGTAGCATATGGGTTATATATACACTAAGAAGTGCAATTGAATTTAGGAGACTTAGTGGTTATCCCTGTTGGAAATATGTCTTCTGCTCCAGTTGTGGTACTTTAATCTCATGTACTTTTTTCTTTGATGCATCGTAGTGATTCTCTTGCATTAATTTGAATGAAATTGTTAAAAAGGAAGGGGGAAACCTGCTGTAATGGGGCTGCCAAAGGGCAACAGCTATGTGAGGTTCTGTGGTGTTTTTGTGTGTAAAAGTGTAAAAGGAAGGGAGAACTACTGTGTAGTGTGTTTTGTGTGTGCGATTGAGGAAAAAGAGGGAAGAGGAAGGGCTGCCGAGTGGGCAGCTGTGTTGGGGGCATTGTGCGTGAGTTGTTGTGATGTTTAGATGGATGTAAAGGAGGAAAATAGGAGAGGGAGAGGCTGCTAAGGGCAGCCATGGTAGGGTGGTGCGATTGGATTGTAGAGAGGGAAAGAGAGAATTAGGGCTAGAGCTTGGTAGTGGCTTGAAGTGGTGGAGAGAGAGAGAGAGAGAGGCTGCATCGGGCCTTATTAAAATCAGTTGGGACTTGTGGTGCTATGTGTCATACATTTTCACTATTACTGTTAAAGATGCCAAAATTTCTATTTGATACACCAATTCAATAATCCTCAAGCGAGAATACCATGGCAGGAAATTTTTCATTAATATCTGCACCAAATACATCCTTTAACATGCCTTTAATTGCTTTGTTACAGGCCGAAGTTAGCGCGACTGATGCTACTGAGGATGGCAATGATGAAACATTCGACGAGCTAGGTGGATGATTGCCTTATGTGACCAGATTTGACGTTACGTTTGTTGAGATATTTATTTATTTTGGTAACCAAGCAACTGGTTGATTTAGATGTATTATTGTTCACTTTTGGTGGTATTCAACAAATGTTGAATATTTGTTATCTTCAGTTCATTATCGGATGTTGACGTTGGATTATTTAATGAGGGATTATTATTGTCAATAGTTGTTGCATTAATTAAGAATAGTATAATCTATTTATGCATATTTAATGATTTTTATTTTCAAAATTTTTAGGTCTTAAATATGATTTTTGCGACGGAATTAGCGACAGAAAAAATCAATTAGTACCTAGAAAAACGATTTTTGAGAGGGAATTAGAGACGGAATATTTCCCTTTAGCGACGGAATAATTCTCCTTTAGCGATGGAAGAATATTAGCTCCAATATATGGTTTTGCGACGGAATTGGCGACGGAATATCCGTCGCTAATGATTTTTTAAAAATAAATTTTAAAATTATATTTATATTTCGTTTATTTCTTTTTAAAAAAATTAATTTTCTGAAAATTGCAAAATAGTTTTAGCGACGGACATTCCGTCGCTACAGGATGACCAAGTCCATCGCTAAAGACTACGCCATCACTGATGGAACACCAATTCCGGCGGTACAATCTTTAGCGACGAGGGGCTAGACGACGGAACTTTACCGACGGAATTTCTAAAGGATTTAGCGATGGGATTTTCATATTTAACGACGGAATTTTTCCGTCGCTAATTGTTATTTTTCTTGTAGTGTTTGTATGTCTTATAATCAGGCATGGAGTGAAAGTGTGTGGGCAGAAGCAGCATTGGTGGAGGGGTTCAGCTCAAGGTTATGCAAATGCTCTAAGATTATGTGAAACCCTCTTCTTGGGACATGGACGGGTGTTTCAAGGTTCAAAGTCAGCACCATCACGTTTTGTAATGGTGGGCAGCATTGGAGGAGGGGTTCAGGTTCAGCTCAAGGTTATGCAAATGCTCTAACATTATGTGAACACCTCTTCTTGGGACATGGACGGGTGTTTCAAGGTTCAAAGTCAGCACCATCACGTTTTGTAATGGTGGGCCTGCTTTTCCTCTTGCTTATAAAGAAGAATAATTTTGATAGGGGTACTGTAAGGTTCCCCACAAGAGGAGAAGTAGCAATGTTCTCAACCTTCGGAATTGGTGGTACGCATTCAAAGCTGAGATGTTAGGACTGTATAGGTTATGAGAAATTTCTGGCTTGAGGAGTCAAGGCAGAGGATCTACGTTGTGGGCATTTTCTTCTTCTTGCTCGTAAAAGTAGTGGCACGCAGCAAAACATTCAAAATCTCGTGCTCAAGTGGTGATAACGGTGGGCAAGCTCGAAGTTTTGGGCCTCAATGAAACCGAGGTTATGGTTTTTTCCTAGAAGCGTGAACATCCCTGTTTACAATTACAATTGTTTCAAACTCTAGTAAATGAGGCACAATCTTCGCCACCTTGCCAGCCCATTGCAAATGGTTAAATTTAAAAAAAAAAAAAAACAAATGACTTCTGCCCATTTTGTCGCTAAACAACAAACTGAAATCGTGAAAGGAGTACTAGCAGGGGCGGAGGGGGAATTCTTTGCATTTTTTTCGTTATTTTTTTAGTTCAGTGCGTCTCTTAGTGTGGCATGACGTCCATGCTGCCATGAAAGGAGTTTGAAACGTCTTAGACGTTGACAACGCCAAGTGGAGCTTTATGGAAGTAAAAGAGCTACACATGAAGCACCAAGACGGATCACCGCTATATGCAAACATAACATAAAACATGATGCCTATATTTTCCATCTTGAAATTCTTGCGTAGCACCAAGAATGTAACGCAACCACCGATACCACTCTTATATTTACCGTGTTTTAAATTTGTCACACTTTCCACCAACCAATCAAGGACAAGCTGTGTGAACAATTGTATCACGCACCTGTCGATGCAACAAATAACGTAGGAAACAGGTCAATTGATGGCTTGCGAACTGTGGGACACGAGAACGTGCTCAATAATAACAACAGAAAGGCCTGACTAAATCCCGTATTAACCGGGTCAATGCTTCCCACGTATGAGCCTAAGGCCTTTATGGGATGCAAGACATCATCGTCAATTCATGTAGGAACTGGTTTGCCTTGTTTGAAATACCTAATACTAGCCTAACATCACCGACCTTAACACGTAGCCTTTCAGACTTGTTTACACTGATTTTGCGAGTGTAGGGACCAAATCTCTCGATAAGGTTGGGTATGAAGTCCTTGGGAGTATTGAACAGCTTATGTTGAGAAAAGACTCAAAACCCATGTCTGAGATTGCAGACGTTTTGGTAGCGGTCATTTTTATTGACTCCATCAAATCAAACACCAAAACTATTTTTTTTTTAATTAATTTTCTGGATCTTGGGTGCGGCTCGGACACGCCAGGGATACGGCAAGGACACGCACCCAGGACTTCTTGGTAGAGAGCAATAGAAGGAGAAGAGAAGACAGAGAAGAAGGAGAAGAGAAGAAACAACCTTCGCTGGAGAGGTCGTCTTCCGGTAGTAGTGGCGACCGCCGATATCAGCAGGAGAGGTGACCGGGGTGTCCGGCAGCAGCGACGACGGCCCTTCTATGTCGATCAATTTAACCTATGGGTAACGCTTGTGTTTATAAACGAGGTTTCTGTCCAACTTTCTTTTTATCTTGTTTAAGTCCCATTTATTGACAATCTCTTAAAGTAGTCCCACTACTTTCAAAAAGTAACAGAACTTCTACAAATATTGTCATATTTGGCTATGCACTTCCAATATATCTAAAGCAGCCTACCAAATTAACAAAATATCTTATTATTTGTATAACATAACATTATTTTTGTTACATACAAATAATATATGTTAATAATTTTTGCCGTATCCCCGCCGCACCCGTGTCTTATTTTTTGAAAAAATGACGTATCTGCGTATCCGCACCCATATCACATTCGCATCGGAATCCGTGCTTCTTAGTAGCAGGATATGCTTAGTCACGACCCCAACCCGCAGCATGCTAGGGACGACATTTGAAATTTCAATCCGTGGATAATGAACATTTTCACAAAATTTCCATGTAAGATACCCAAATCCCAGCAAATTCAAAGCAAACAGTTTTTGGCCCTAGAAAATCACTTTACCAAAACAAAATTAGACCAACCTAAGATGTTAAAGGGAAACTTTAGATATTCGAGCTCGAAGCTTCCACAGCGAGTCAAAGGGAGAAATCTGATACACGAGCCACTAAGGGCCAGTTTGACAAAAAAAAATTCCTCTTTTTTTTTTCAGTTTTAAAAACTGAAAAAAAAGAGCGTTTGGTAACCATTTTTTTTCAATTTTAAAAACCAGTTTTTAAAATGAAGAGTAAAAAAAGAACTCCAAAAACTGGTTTTTTTTTCACTTTTGGTTTTTTTTTCTTAGACCACCACCACCACCCTCCCACCGCCGGCAGCCACCTCAGGCGACCACCGCCGGAGACTGCCGGCAGCCACCTCCGGCCGCCGGCGACCACAGCCGGAGACTGCCGGCAGCCACCTCCGGCCGCCGGCGACCACCACCACCGCTACGCCCCACCACCGCCACCGCAAACCAGCAAAAAAAAATCAAAATAAAAAGGGTTACCAAACACCAAAAAAAAAAAATAAAAAAAAATTTAAGCTGCTCTTTAAAAACTGAAAACCAAAAAAAAAAAATTTGTCAAACGAAACCAAATACCAACGGATCCCCAGGCTTCAGATTCCAATGAGCAATTTAGGGCAACATAGATGAAGTGGAAATCCCCTCCCTTGTTGCTCTGTACACTAACAATTTTTTGGCAAAAAAAAATTATAATATGCGTGTCCGCGTGTATATGGGGTGGGGTGGGATAAAGGAGTGTATGTATTTGGGGAAAATCTAATGTGGGAGGGGGGGTCGCATGTATTTAGGGGAAATTGTCTATCGGTGTGCGTGGGTGTCTGTATTAGGGGGATTTCAATTAAGGGGGACGGGAAGGGGCATATGGTCATTTCGTCAAACAAGGTGGGGGATAAAAATTAAACCAAGGGCAAAAATGATTTTTATAAAATGAGTCAAAAGGGTTATTTTGGGTAGGCAAGAAGTTAAATTATGCAAAACATGAATTTTTCTTAAGCCATTCACTGTTTCAAAGGTTCTCACAATTAAATCCCGCTTTTTACAACTTCTTAAAAATATTTCCACCGTCCACCACGTTTTCGTTACTCGGTGCAACCTAAAGATGTTGTGAGAGTGAGTCGCGTAGTAGTTTATAACTTTGACGTATTTTGGGCCCCTGTCGCATGTTGCAGATAGATGCCATAGACGTTCGTTGATGCTACGTATCACCCGGAGGTAACCTTTGCTATTATCCTTCCATATGCACTTAAATTTCTTGTTAAGTGTAATAAAATACAAGTAAGATCGAAATATTTATTTATCTTCCATTACGCTGCCCTTCTCAAAACGCATATCATCAACATTGTAGAATCTATGACCTGGTTATCGGGAGGATCGTAGAGGGGCATGTTTGAAATCGGGCTGAAGTTAGCTCCATTTTACGGTTGATAACGTTGTTGTATTGAGGGGACTGAAGCTGGTTCCATTGGACTATTGACAAGTATGCTAGGAGGTATTGCCACATCATTCATAGTCATCCTCGTGTGGTCCATGTTGGGGAGTTGTTCATTATAACCCGCACATAGCAGGTCGAGGAATTATGTGATGCCCTACAAATAAAAATTCATGTGTCAATAGTCACATCAATTGCACAACGAAAAACATAATGACAAGGTAACATTAAAGTCTAGACACCGTGCGGACTCAATGTGGTGTTTGAATCGTAGCAACGTTGATAAAAACATGAACTTCGGTTCCAAAGTGTAAACGCAACATAAGATTCAAAGCACAATGGGTTTGCATCTCAATCAGTTGTCCCCATTTGGGCAAAATATGAATGACTTCTCGTGTAAATCAAATTATAACCGTTCTAAATCTTTTGGAGACTTCTACCACTTCACAATCCAATCCAAATTACACAATGCACAAATAATCATCACCATCCTCATATCTACCACAATCATGCTGGATATGACCATCATCACCAACTTCTCCATGTCAAAAGTGTTGTTTGAGAGGCGAAAGAAAATGGCAAAATAAAACGAGGCACACGGAATCATCATTTATCCTCAGAAATCCCCTCTTAAGGGTTTTAATCGAACCTACTTCAAGAAAACCTCCTCATTATAAATCCCTGCCCCAGCCACTTCGGATTTTACCCATTCTCTTACTGTTACAGTCACTATTTTTTCCAACCTCAGTACCAAATTTAAATCCTTGATTTGCATCATTGTTTTAGGTTTAAGAAAGAGTATATGATGGTATATAACGCTGATCAGTATAATCAATTTGCCAAATTAGATTTTTTTTTTTGGGAAAGAGTAATGATAACTTGGTTGAAGGCAGTGATAACATTTTTTTGGTGTTTAGATGGAGGGAAAGAGGGAAAAGCAAAGGCGATGGGTTTCAAATAGTAACAAACAAGTAAATTTTGAAGAACCAGTGTTGAACTTAAAATGCTCTTTTTAGTTTAACGGCTCTCGCGGGTGCTGGGCATCCCCTGCTATCCATTCCATTTGTGGAGGGAAGATTTGACTAATTTTTTAAGATGTACTGTGGCTACGGTGCCATATCAGTGGTGGTGGTTGGGGCAGGCGGGGGAGGGAAAGTAAGGGGAAGGTGGGGGAAGGTTTGATATTTTGGTACTTCATTTGTCCAAAATTATTTGATCAGGTTTGACTTACCTGCTTAATCTAAGATATGAGTCATATGTTATGAGTTTTTCATTCTACTCCTAGAGAGAGACCGGGGGGAGGGGGTGGGGGGGGAGTGGGCCATGAAAAAGATAGTGGGTTGGTGAAAGATTAATCGCGGAGCGAGGTTTAATATAAAAAAAAATTCAAAAGGGTAAACACGAAATCTTTCTTAATTTGATACGTGGTCAATTTTTTGGAATAGCTAAAAAAATGACCAATTTTTTGGAATAGCTAAGGGAGAGCACATTTATCGTGAAACCGTTTTTGAGCCAACTGTTCACTCTATTATAATTTTTGAAAATATTCTACACATGTCCAATAAATATTAACAATGGTCACTAAAATAATTTTAAGTTAAAACCAACATTCTAATGTTATCCTACTTTCTAGCTTCACTGTCTATTTCTATCCCCGTTTACTCGTAATTACCTATAACTTATTTTCTCCTATTTTCTCTCGTTATCACTACTATTTTTTTCTCGCTCTCTCCCTATGGTGTCTATCTTTATTATTTAAATTTTTTTTGTGGTGATTTTTTACCTTTACAATAATATATATATATATATATATATATATATATATATATATATATTCACCGAGCAAAATTACAATATATGTCTGTGCCCAAGTGGTAGAGAATAATGGAGCTTTAACGGCTTGATTGCGCTGAAATATTGATTTGCTATTAAAGTATGAGACCTATGTGTTATGTAATTGATGAATTTGTGTACTTGAGATTTTGTATAACCTTAAGTAGATGATGTCGATGCGGAGATATTGTACGAAATACTGTATCATCATGGATTTATAAATAGGACCGCCTATTTTCATACCCAAGTATTCTTACTTTCATTGATTCATTTTGCAATGACGTTGAAAGAGTAATGTTAATGCAATTTTAGCGACAAATGAGACTGCAAAAAAAATTTTGTAAAACTAACGGTCCGTTTGGAACCAATTCTTTTAGGATTTGGATTTCAGATTTGGAATTGGATTTAGAATTCAATTCAATTCACTTTTTTTTTGTTTGGAACGAAAGGAAATTCAACTCACGGAATTCCAATTTTGTATTTGGAGAACAGAGGAAATGGAAAGGTAATAAATTTTTAGACAATTATATCCTTGACTTACAATGAAAAATAGATTACGATAAGTAGTTTCAAGTGTGCTACTGCCACCACATGGTGGTGGTGGTGGTGGCAGCAGCACTGCTCGGGACAGCAACATCGACAGTGGAAGTGGTGGGGTGGTCAAGTGATGGTAGTTGTGGTATTGAGGTGTAACAAGGTGTAACTGGTGGTCGTCAACTGACACCAATAGTGATGCCGGTGGCAGTAGTGGTGACAGTGGAGATAATAGTGGTGGTGGTGATGGCGACAGTAGTGGTGGGGGTGGTGGTGGTGGTGGCGATGATGGTAGTGGTGGTGACAGTGGTGGTGGTGGTGGTGGCGACAGTAGTGGCGGTAGAGTGGTGCCGGTGGTGGTGGCAGCAGTAATGGTGCCGAAGGTGGTAGTAAAAGTTGTGTGGCGGTAGCGGCAATGAAGATGGTGGTGGTCGGTTCATTGTTGGAGAGATCCAGAAAAATGGTAAGATATATAAATAATTACTTTTAATTCAAGTAAATCGAAATCCCATGAAATCCGACCATTTTTCATCGGATTTCACACTATAGAAACAAATCCAGTCAAATCCCATGAAATCCAATTCCAATTCCTTTTTTTAATGTTCCAAACAACAAAATCGGAGGATTTGAAATGAAATTCTATCAATTTCATGATTCCAAACAAACTCTAAAGGATTCTCTTATGGATGCTAGTTGGATCTTCATGATGTCAAAAAAGTGGATGAGATACATATCATTATGTGTTGAAACAAAATGTTCTTGTTTGACTAACCTTTGGTCTGATGTCCTTGATTTCTTGTGAAATTTGCCCATGTTCCCGGTGCAGAGAGAAGAGATGGTAATAAAGGAAATGACAAATAAGGAATAAAATAATATAATTATAAATTTCCGCAGCCCAAAAATTAAGATCAGTAGCATTATGTTTAGGCACGAAGATATTATGCAGCAACAATGACACGGCAGAAGTGAATGCACCCAAAATTCATACAAAATCTTATTCTTAGTCAAGTTGCAATAAGCATACAGACATACTATGTGGGTGTATCGGCAGTGAGTGCACATAGAGATACAGGAGCAGAATTAGACAACGGGCCTAACGTGTAATGTCCCAGTCTAATACATTGAAATTCATGCGGATCCTAGTATTGTCTAAACGCCGAGAAATCCGCTGAAGAAATGGTGTGGGTATATTTAACCGTATTTACGTGAAAATGTATTTGAATCCGTGACGGTACATAAAGCTTATGCAAGCATCTACATGAGAATATTCTCCGATTCGGTGATTGCCAAATCGTTACCAAACATGCTACCAAAAATTTCCATTGAGTCAAATATTTACTACAAGAAGTAGAACAGTTTTCCATGTAAAATTAAATCAAAAGTACAACTCTGAATCAGATCCGGAATATGTGGGCATCTTCCTCTTGGACCACATTCATGGTGGGTTGGTGGCATGTAAAGGTCAAATAGCACCCTTCTAACCCCAACCCATTCTGTTAATCTTTTTAGTCCAACGCCCCCTCTTCCCTTTAACAGCTTGACCACCAACCCCAAAACACACACAGACCCCTCCCTCTCCCTGTCTCTCTCTCACACACAATACACTTCGTTATATGCCTGAAAACGATAGTTTTACCGACCCAGATCTTGCAGCTTTCGTACAAAAGCCTCTATATTGGGTAGGGTCCAATATTCGATGAGGCAAATCCCAACCTAGCAAAGAAAGCAAAGGAAAACCCTTTTTGCACTCCACACATTTTCAAGACCCAGCGGTAACCCTACGTTTATATAAGCTATTCGCATACATTTGTATACACATATATTCCACCCCCTTTGCTTATCTCCCTTCCCTCAATTTTGGCCATTTTCCAATTTCTATAGAACTTAGAACCCATTTCTAGATTTGGGCTTTTTTTCATCTGGGGAGCTGAGGTTCGAACTCTTTAGGCCAAATCTTTGCTGGGTTATTTGGGTTTCTTTAATTAGATTTGGAATTTGGTTCATTTGGGTCTGCCTTTTTTTTTTTTCCTAATCTCGAGTTTTTGGGATTTGGGTGGTGCTGTCAATGGGCGCTTTAGATGATGGGCGTTACAATGTGAAGCTTGAAAATGGGGTGAAACTAGGAAGTGAGATTGAGAGAGAAGAACAGACTTTGGCCATAGAGGATGCTGTGAAGGTGCTGTTGCAGGGTTTGGGAGAGGATATTAATCGAGAAGGTCTGCGAAAGACGCCCCATCGGGTTGCCAAAGCCCTTCGAGAAGGAACCAGAGGTATTAATATGCTTTGCTGTTAGCAGTTCTCATTTCCTATATCTGTTACTTTTGATATTTGGGTCTCTTTATATTGGTTTAGTGTAGAGGGTGATGTTGCTTCATTCTCACCAAGTGGGGGCGACTTGTGCAGTAGGCCGCTTTTTATTGTTAAGTTACTGCTAGTAATAGCAGATTTGCAAGCTGGGACCCAAAACACAAGACTTTGTAAAGTTGCTAGCTAGTGTAGAAGGATATGATTTTTGAGATACCTGTAGTTGCAGCCTTAAGTTTGCTGTGGGTCGGATATTTTTCCATTTATGTGCTTCCTGTCTTTATTTACATTAATTTTGGCTGCATTCTGGGACGTAGGAAGAGCCTTAATGGTCACTATATAGGGGGACTCTAGGCCCTTCCTACAACTTGGATTGCAGCCAAGACTTATCCCTGTATTTAGCATCGGCACTAGAAAGTTTCACTAAAGGTAATTACTTCTTGCATTACAAGGCATGTAAGGTGAAGCGGGTCGGCCCTGGGCCTGTCAAAAGGGTTTTTTTGTTTTTTAAATTTAACAGGAGAACATTTATAGATAGAGTGTTTGTTTCCTTAGTTACAAGAGTGGCCGGGTCACTATCCACTAATAAACCAAATATAGTTTCGTTATTTTACAACCCAGTCGAAAGAGGCATGAGAGAGTAAGGAGCAAATATGTGCAAATCATAAGGCATGGACAAAAGGCAAGAAATCCTAAACATTTAGACCAAGTAATGGATAATCCTACTCAGGTGGTGATGAGACTCCCAGCTTTCTGTTATGCCTGCTTCAATGTTTCCTTAGTATGATACGCTAGCTGGAAGCTGTGATTTCGTTAAAAGTGCAGAACAAGTATCTTGCAGGATCCCGTTGTCTTTCCAGTCCAGTGCTCTAGCTCCTCCCAACTGTAATATAATGTAAGCATCATTAGTCAAGAGATATGTATGTGTACAATTTGATGCCAAAATCCATAAGACTCCATGAGAAGCCCCTTAAGTGAGGCTATATGATGGCTCTTAGCCTTGAAGCAGCCCTCAAAGTGGTGAGTTAGATGGTTTTCTGAGTTGTAGACGGCAATGTGAAGTCCAAATAGTTTCTGATCTCTCTTTCATAGAGGTTTCCCAAAAAGATCGAAATAAACATGATGATTATTGTGAAGGCAGGAACAGTCTCGGGCAAGAATAAATCTAGTATCCTTCTTCAAATTGAGGGGCAGCTTTACTTGAAAAGGGTGATGCTGAAGAAGGTTTTGAGTAAGATATTTTGCATTTACTGAAAGGAATTTGAGGGGGGGAAAGAAATGTGGTAGAGTCCCAGTTGAAATTTCTGAAAATAACTTCATTACAATTTTTCCAAGCCAGCCCAGAGATAATAATTAAGTTACGAGCCGAGGTAATTCTGGAGGAGGTAGGGCTTGAAATCTGGCTATGAGCTATTCCTTTGAAAATAGTAAAGTCAATGGATTGGGAGACGGTCATTTGTAAGTTTTGCCCAATTTGGGAGACTCGTGGGCAGTTTGGAAGAGATGTAAAGTTATTTCATATGTGGTGTTGCAGAGGTTGACATAAAGAAGATGTTTGGAGGTCAATTGAGCTGGTGTAGGACTTGACTGGGAGCCTATCAATAAGCCATTGCCAGATAAAAAAACAGATTTTGGAAGGGAGGTTGAGGTGCCAAAGGGATTTCCACACAGTGGATGGTATGTTTTGGCCAACAAATTTCAGAAGAGTTTATCTGGCTAATTTTCTCCAAGAAGAGAATGTTGTAAACTGAGGACATCGAAAATTCTCCTTTGTCATCTGGATTCCATGTCACACTAACTTTGCACCCTGAGAATGATATGTGGATTGTTGAGATAGCTAAGGTCTGCAACTTTAGTTGGGGCATTTCCAGAAGGTTTATAAGGGAGTATATTTTAACTGGGTGGACTATATGAAGAAATCCAGTTGTCTTCCCACGTATCCGTCATATGTCCCTCGCCTATTTGCCATTAAGTCCTTTGAGAAGAGTTTGATTTCCTGCTTTGATTCCTTTCCAAGCCCAAGAGCATGTGCCAGAAGTAGTAGATTTAAGGAAAGGGCAGCTCTTGCAACATTTGGAAATATGACCTTTGGCCAGTAAAGAATCTGGGAGATGAGCGATCCTCCTGCTGATTTTTGCCAGGAGCGCTAGATTGAAAAGTTTGATATCACGAAGTCGTTATATGCCTTGCTGTTTAGGTCCACATAAGGATAGCCAATTTACAAGATGGAGACCCTTTTTGAAGGGTCGCCAATCCATAAAAAATGAGAAAAGATGGTATTTAATTTTTTTACAAACATAAGCAGGAAAAGTAAACTTTGCATATGAGGAAATAAGAATTGCCCGTCGAGCTCTGTCGAGGAGAAAACCTTTCCATCCGGTACAATTGTTTTGGAACTTTTTCAATTAAAGATTGAATAAGTTCTTTTCTTTTGGTGATTATATCCAGAGATGTCCCTAGGTATTGTCCAAATGATGGTGATATCTGAAGATTGATATAATTAGTCACATCGAGAGTTAACTGGGTGAATTTCTATTATTTTTTTCTAGAACATTTATTAGACCAAGCACCTTCCAAGCACATGGGCCTTATCACCATGTAGTACCTAGGTATTTCGTACTTTTAACGGGTACAAGATAAGTCCAAAATAGCTGCACGTCTGATCTGAACTTAATGATGGCATGCATACCTTTTATGATTAACCAGATCTGGAAATATAAGTGGAACACTAATGGCTGAAACTGTAACTTGTGCAGGCTACAAACAAAAGGTGAAGGACATAGTTCAAGGAGCTTTATTTCCTGAAGCTGGATTGGAAAGTGGGGTTGGCCATGCTGGTGGAGAAGGTGGGCCTGTGATGGTTCGAGATCTCGATCTCTTCTCGTATTGTGAGTCTTGCTTGCTTCCATTCCAAGTTAAATGTCACCTGGGTTATGTTCCATCTGGGCAACGAGTTGTGGGCCTAAGCAAGCTCTATCGGGTGGCCGATGTCTTTGCAAAGAGGCTTCAAGCTCCTCAGCGCCTGGCAGATGAAGTGTGCTCAGCTTTGCAGCATGGGATTAAGCCAAAAGGTGTTGTCGTCATTCTCCAGTGTTCCCACATTCACTTCCCTAACATTGAATCAGCACTTCACGGCTCAGATCAACAAAGATCAGTACAGGTATTGGTCACTTCGGGTTCAGGAATTTTTGATAATGGGAAGCCAGATGAATGGGGCGACTTCCTGGGTCTTCTTAGAAATATAGATATCAAACATCGCAATGGCCTTAATGACAAATGCTGGTGCCCATCTCATTCTTCTACCAAGGTAGGTCCAACAAATTCAAGAATGGTAACCGCAGTAGCTTCGATTATCGATTCTTTAGGCGAAGACCCACTAAGAAATGAACTTCTTGGGACTCCCGCGCGCTTTGTGAAGTGGCTGACTAACTTCAAAAGTTCTAATGTGGAGATGAAGCTGAATGGCTTTGCTCATAGCGTGGATCCTGTTAAATGCAATGGGAGTGTTAGTCACTCTGAACATCGCATATACACTGAACTAAACTTACCGTTCTGGTCTCAATGCGAGCACCATTTACTTCCCTTCCATGGTGTTGTGCATATAGGGTATTATAGAATTAAAGGGGTCGATCCAATGGAGAAAACTCTTTTACAGTCAGTAGTACACTTTCATGGTTTCAAGCTCCAAGTACAGGAAAGGCTCACTAGGCAGATCGCTGAGACTGTTTCACTGCTGTTGGGCAGAGACATAATGGTTGTGGTGGAGGCTATCCACACTTGTATGATGTCCAGAGGGATCGAGAAGTGTGGTAGTAATACGGCTACTATTGCTGTGTTGGGTCGCTTTTTAACCGATCCTGCGGCAAGGGCAAACTTTTTGCAGAGCATTCCAGACTCTTCTACTGTAGGATGATTTCTAGCTCTGATACTTCAAATGCATTGTTTCTCTAAGAAGGATTTGTGTCCCTTCGATATGCCCTTCTTCAGTTTTTTGGCTGCCTGTGGTGGCACTGGCATGACAGGAAAAGTTCGTTGGCAAAACCGCGGGGTCCTTGGAAAATGGAGATAGTACTCGGGGTTTTCGTTGGCGCACAGGAATTCTATTCGAGTTTGAAATGGTATGATATACGAGGACTTAAAGTAATAACTGTTTTTTGTCCTCTAATTTTTTGTCCTCTAATTATAGTCTGTAGCATAAAGGTCCTTCTCGCCTTTGCCCAAAGAAAATTGATGATGCTCTTTTGCACCCTTCGCAATCCAGACCCCTCAATTTTGATCCTGTTTATATTTCGTTTTGTTTGCTGGATTTTGGTTGATATTGTAGACTCATGCATTCACGATATCTTGGTTTACTTGCCCTAGTGTGGCATATAGCTGCTTCATTCGCTCCCAGGTTCACTATTAGGCATAAGGGTCGTGTAGGTTCACACTCGGGCACAAGAATCCTGTTTCTTGGACCGAAGAGGATGTTGTTATTTAGAAAAGTACATTGGTCTATATGCCAATATACCCAATCCAGATTGTCTGCTGTCATACTTGGAATAGAACAAACTTTGGCTCCTACCCGAGTTATAGAAAGGTTCTTCCAACTCCGTGTATACTGATAATTAATAGTCGCTAAATGTTTCTAATTGCTTTTCTTTTAACACTTTCAGCGATAATTATTAATAGCATTTTTTTAGTGTCACTAAATAAAAGCCACTAGAAATATTTAGAGACGATTGATTGTCGCTATATAAGGGGTAGGAAGAAGATTCTTCCAACCAGGGTAGCAGTCAATTTTTTTTCCTTGGGATAAAGGCACATATCATCTGCTTGTCGTTGGTATCTTATGGATGTAGCATGAGTACCATCCCCAAATTAAATGTGGCAATCAATGGCAAAGCTTACTCCCGAGGGTCCTGCATATGGGCTAGATCTCTTGGATTAGCACGGAGGTACAAAAGCTAAATTTGTTTTGCGGTGAACGACGGTGGATGGTTTTTGTGTGTGAACCAAGTGCAGCTCTTAATATTGTTTCACCTTCGCAGACCAAGCATTGAGGAGGAGTTATGCGCTTCTTATTGAGTCTGGGTAGTTTCGCTGCCTTGATCGACAAGTACAATCAGAGCTTGTTTGAGCTGAGAGTTTACACTTCAATTTGAGGATGGGGAGACCATTTGAGGTTATTCGGTCACCAGTAAAGGTTTCCTGAAAGGAAATGGTTCCATCTATATGTACCTCTGTACTCTATGAAACCATGTATAGGATTGGAACCATTCACGAGTGTAGTACTGACATCCAGTGATCCATATTTGAGACCCTTGCTGTATGTTTTGGGCTGGGCCTGGGAATTGGCTACCAATTTTTGCAGCTTTCATTTTCAAATTTTCTACTTGAAAAGGAGTCTTCTAAAATAAGGTAAAGAATGAATGATTCACTTGATATCCCACTGCCCCACTGAAACTTTGGTGGGTGACCAAACTAATGCCTCCAACATTATGATGAGGACCAGCCCATGCCATCATCCATACTGATTATGTTCTTAGAGCGGAGACATGATTATTTCGCGTATCAAATGATGAAAACGCTCATTGACAAAGTAGTTTTTGCTTTATCAAACAATTGAAAACGCCCATTGATAAAGTAGTTTTTGGTTTTTTCATGTTGTTCGTTGTACCTTGCGCGTCCCTGTATCTACTGTGTCAAAATAATTGATTTTCACTGTTTTTTTTGGCAGACAGCAGGTGATTTATATCTTTCAAATCTACCAAATTAACTGGAGTTTTTACCCTTAATAACCTGTTTTTAAAACTTAATTACTTAATTATCCCATTTTGAACCTTATTTACCTGTGTAGCTCATTTTTTTAAATCGTGATTTCAAAGTGAGATTTAAGGGAAGAAAAAACAAAGATTTTTTTTGAAATCTCTTTTTGAAACCACGTTTTCTTCCTTTGAAATTTTACTTTGAAACCACGATTTTTAAAAATGGGTTACACAGGTAAATAAATTTCAAAATGAAATAAAAAAATAATTAAGTATTAAAAACAGATTATTAAGGACAAAAACTCAAATTAACTGTTTCAGAAAAGTTCCTCCATTTCTTAAAATGTACTCAAAGTGTCCTTGGTTAAACCTATTTTGTAACTTGGTCCATAGAACAGCTAGCATAGGGCACAAAAAGACATGGTGTAGAATATTTATATTTGGAAACATTGGGTCTCTTTCCATCCAATAAGGAGAATCCTGCTCTTAGGAATTGCCTTTTGAAAAGAAAAAGAAGAATAACTCAATTCCCAACATCAATGCTTTATTAGACTCTAATTTTTATGATGGTGTTGTACGTGGCCAGTGAATCACATTCTCTTGGATTCAAGTTTCGAGCCCCTCCCCCATGGATATATAATAAGGTAAACAAGAAGGAATAGGATCAAAAATCAGAGTAACTCACTAGTCCACTATAAATTATATTCACATACCAAAAGGGGAAAACGTCATAAGAGAAATCAATTGAAAATGTCAGAGTCGGATTGGAATTACTATTGAAAAGGAAAAATTAGTTGATATTTTTTGCTATTTCAACTAATAAAGCTTCTCAGCATCATAAGAAGGCATGTCGAGTATATCCTACCCAAATCGGTGATTGAGAGGGTTAAGGAACGGGTACCACTTACTGTGTCTCATACTCGACCGACCTCCCTCTGATAAGCTGAAAACCTAACAACCTTATAGTCATAGATAGCAAAAAAATTAAAGTGATCTTGAATGCCCTCTAGTTTTTCACGAGATTGTTCAAATATTCTTGAAACTAAAACAAATGTTATCCTTGTTCTTGACTGAGCTTAAATTATGAATAGGGCACCAAATGATCCAAGTCATTCCTGAACGAGCTCTTGTTTAGCTACTTTAAAGCCCTCCTCAGCTCGTTTGGAAACTGACCAAACGTAATCTTAAAGCTAGGGCTTGTTTACGTGCGCTTGCCCTTCCTAATAATTTAACACCTGGAGATACTATTTTTTGTTAGAAATAAATAATTTTTTTATTGACAAGAAGGGAATATTTCCTATGCAGGTCATTTTTTATTAGAATTAATATCATTTATCCCTCCTCGAAATTGGAGTGAAATAAATTGGCCCAGTTGGATATATTTCTTTTATAACGTTCAATGACGCTTTGAATCCATTACAAAATGCCTAGGTTTAAGGTTCTTAAAATGTCAAGATACCAAATGTCCTCAAACCGTTAAGCCCCAAATCAAACTATTGCCGGGGGGTGGGGTGGTATTGAAATATATTCTATATATATCAAGCTAAACGTATAACCTCTTGGCTAAATTCGTATATTTCGTCACATACAGAGGTATTATTTTTTTTTTTTTTGGGGGGGGGGGGGGGGGGTATTGAAATATATTCTATATATATCAAGCTAAACGTATAACCTCTCGGCTAAATTCGTATATTTTGTCACATACATATGTATTAGTCTTTTTTTTTTGTGGGTGGGGGGGGGGGGGGGGAGAGGACGGGGTGTATTGAAATATATTTTATATATATCAAGCTAAATGTATAACCTCTCGGCTAAATTTGTATATTTTGTCACATATAGAGGTATTAGTCATTTTTTTAGTTAGTGTCGATAATTAAAAAATTAGCTTTATTTCTAAAGGTAACAACAATATGGGGATCCCCACCCCTACTCTGCGCTACCCCGCTTTAACCCAAGTCATCCCCTCCACATATCATCCACGTCCCATATTTGATTTAACTTGCCCGTCCCTTGCAACCTGCCCTATTTAACCCTAGTCAGTACGGTTCAATCTGTTTAGTTTTTATTCTTTTTTTAACTAGTCAAATTAAAAAATATATTTTCTTTACTCAGGTAGCCGACAACGGAGGTGGAGGTGGCTGGCTTTGGTTACCGGAGGTGGCGGCCTACGATGGTGGCCTGATGGTGGTGGCTGGCGATAGTCGTAGACGAAGTGTGCCTGTGATGGTTACTCGAGGTTGTGGGCAGCTGTGGTCCATGCGGTGATGGACATGAGTACGCCAAAGCTGGTGGTTGAAGGTGGTTCCAGTAGTGATGAATGGAGGTGGGCTCTAGGACGGAATGGAGAAAAAAATCATAAAAATGTATTGTAGTTAAGTTAGGCTCAAAGGAATTAAACTATAATTATGTTGACGATGAGGTACCCCATTTAGAGTCAAGTTAGCTAAAATCCAAAATATCCCATTACAACCTCCATTTATTTATTTATATTCATTTTTGGGGTAATCTACTTTTTTTTATTAATTAGTTAAAAAGGGGTTTTCACTTCCATACAGACTAACATATGTGAAGAATGCAAATTATTCAGCGGTTGGCGTCTTGAAAGGGCCCCACGTCTCGGCATTAACCAAATGTGAAACGACGAGTGTATTTAACTCTATTTTACATAGGTGAAGCTAAACTTATAACCTTTCGGCTAAATTCATATATTTTGTCACATACATTGGTATTAGCCATATTTTAAATTAGTGTCGATAATTAAGAAATAAATTTAGCTTTATATGTAGGGATCCTAACCCACCAACCACACCCTGCCCCACCTTAGCCCAATTCATCCAATCCACATACCACCCTATATTTGATATTCCATCCATTCCACAAAAATTAGTCATATTTCCTTTTTGCACCATCATACAAAATTTGCTCACTTCTAAATTAAGAAATATAATTTAGGTATTTTTACATATTTACCCATTTTACACTTTATTTATTCTATTTATCTCTTCACATTTAACTCTCCACCAACTCATTTTCTCTCTCTTGGCCCACTTTCTTACACTTTTTAATTATATTTCTCTCTCCACATTTAACACTCAATTAACACATTTTCTCTCTCCTAACCCACTTTTAATCTGTATGAAAAAAAATGTAATCAATTTATGTGGGACGGAGGGAGTATAACATCCCATGTCCCTTGCAACCACCCCATTTGACCCAACTCAATACGAGTCAACCCATTTAGTTTATAATTCTTTTTTGAACTAGTCAAATTAAAAAATATATTTTCTTTACTCAGATAGCTGGCAACGGCAGCTGGGGGTGGCTGGATGTCGTTGACAGAGGTGGCATGCCTACAATGGTGGCTTAACAGTGGTGACTGGCAATCGCTGTCAAGGTTTGCCTGTAGTGGTTGCTAGAGGTTGTGGGCAGCTGTGGTTCCTGGGACCGATGGACGGAGCACGCCAGCGCCGGTTGTTGAAGGCGGTTCGAGCAGTGATGACCGACAATGGGTTCTGGGAGAGAGAAGAGAAAAATAATCACAAAAATGAATTTCAGTTAAGTTAGGCTCAAACGAATTAAACTCAATTATGTTGAGGATGAGATACCCCATTTATTTATTTAGACTTAATTCAGTTAAAATCCCAAATGTCCCATTACCAATTGACACCTTGCCGGAACAAAGTGAGGTCCTATATGGCCCCACAAATTGCCATCTTAATTTTATTTATTTATATTCGTTTTTGGGTTATTTTTCGGTTAGAAGGTTTTTCACCATTTTTTTATTATATTAATTAATTAGTTAAAAAGGGGGGGGATTACTTCCATACAGACCGACGCATGTGAAGAACGCGGATTATTGGGGGGTTGGCGTCCTAAAAGGGCCCCACCAGCTTAATCAAACGCAAAACGACGAAACCCCGCACCCGGTTACGACCGCGTCCACCTGTCACGCAACACGCTTATCCTCCACCGGCTGCAGCCCGTCCATGACCGGCTACAAAGCCGCCTCCACGGTCAATCAATCAATCAGTGGGCTGGCTCGGCCATCTAGAACCCCTGCCTCGGTGCTCCGGACCTCTCAGGCTCGGACTCCACCGCCTATAAATATCAACACCCTCCCCTCCCCACGGCCCGAAACAACGTTCACCAGTTGACGATCAGATATTCTTTACTCAACGTTCACCGAAGGTGATTTACACGCTAACCCCAAGTTTTCATGTTTTCCTTATTTTTGTTTGTCAATTTTGAGCTTCATTGACTTGGATTTTGGGGGTAGGAATCATTTTTCTCTATAATGTTTGAATGATAATGGGTTTTTGTGGTTGATTTTAAGCATTTGTTGGGTAGATCTGGTTGGTTGAATCTCACGACTTCGATCTGGGCTTGATCGGCTGTTTGATCTACTAATGTAGGCTTGAATTTCAGAAAATTGGAGAACGATTTTGAGTTTAGTGGTTCATTTATGCACACAGATCTAGTTTTGCGATTTAAGGGTTTTGTGGGTAGTAAATGATTTGTTCGTTCATTCTATGTAGATTTTTGGATTGGTGAATATAGGTTTTTTGTTTAAGTAGTAGAACATTGTTTTTGAGATTTTCTTCTTATAATTAGTTATTCCCTCCGTTTCATAGGATTATTCTCTTTTGACTCTTGCGAATTTCTAAGATTGATTTAGCGCACGTAAATGGTCACTTGGCTCATTGTTTTTACCTGTGAATCGGTACTTAATCAGATTGATTACTATTCAAGTTCGTTTTGATCTTACGTGTACCAAACTTTGATCTGATTTTCCATGCCCATGTAGTGATTTATTGGATCCAACTTGTGATGATGACTGTAAATCAGGGAAACTTCGATCTTGACGTTGAGTTGACTTAGATTTGTATCCTCTAAACTGTTTGATTTCATTGACTTTTCAGATAAGTGCACACCTGTTGGAAAGTGAAGATGGCGCTAGTTTCAGGAGGAAGGTCCACATTGAACCCGAATGCCCCGCTCTTTATTCCTGCCGCTGTCCGCCAAGTGGAGGACTTCTCACCGGAATGGTGGCAACTGGTGACTACCTCGACATGGTTTCACGACTACTGGCTCAGCCAGCACCAGGGAGAGGATGGGTTTTATGCGAATGATGATAATGATTTTGATGGCGACGACATTGCTGACTTGCTGCCTGATACAATTGATCTTGATGACGATTTCTCAGCCATGGAAGCTCAGTTTGAGCAATTCATCCAGTCATCCGAATCTGCTCTGAAGGGGATGCCTGAAAACGGTATGTAGAAACTGGACCTGCGTATTGAAATGATGCCTTGAAGTTTCAGTATCATGGAGTTGTAGAGTTTAAGATGAGAACTTACATCATGTTGTTGTAATTAAAGAAAGAGCCTCAAGTGTACAAATGTTTCATAAAGTTGCTACAATTTGCTAGCTCTAAAGCAAGAATGTTGTTCTTTGTGATCATCAGAATTAATCCGAGGGGGGATCTTTCATTATGTCCACTTGTCGGACACGATTGTACGAATTGCTCATTGCGTTTAACTTTCAATGCAGGCGTGGAAGTTGGTGCTGAGGCCCTGAAAAAGAGCCTCACTCTGTCGAAATCTATGAAAGGAAGAGGTCCCAAGTCGCCGGTGGAGACAGCGAAGTATCGTGAGAAGCCAGCCAAGTGCGTGAGCCCAAAATACAGCCCCCGTTGCATCCAGCAGCCCCGCTGAACGGCTGCTTCTCTACCCTCACTGGCCTAAGTTTGCAACTATCTCAGCAACCCTAATGTAGTCGTCTTTGTTTCCTGTAATTTCTGTATAGAGCAAGGTCGTCGCAGCTCTTGTACCTAGCCTTGTTCATATCCTGACCGTCTTTTGTATCAGTTAACCTGAAAAACTTTGAACAAAATGTAAAAAAGAAAAGCTAGAATTTGAATGAAATTAGAAGTACCTTGATATTATGATGTTGTCCATGGCAGGGAACATGGTGAGAGTTTGTACAAAAGTACCAGTGTGTGTAGTGCAAATGTCTCAACTTGTTACACAGGCTCCAGGATTAGCAGGAATGTGATCCAAATTAGGAAGTTAATTGCTTCGATTTAGTCTTGGTGAGAATTGAAATTAGGCCATGCAAGATGTAATACGGTCTAGCCTTAGATATAGGTTACAATGTTATTTATAGAAGAGAATTTGATTCCGAACAAAATGAGAGATGTGCGAGAGTTTCAGCCAGCGATCACCTTGATATCAAAGGTTTGAGGCCTTCTCTTGACGTCGAAGGCTTGAGTGAGAGTCAAGTAAAAGACGTCTCGAGATTCCAAATCTCTAGAAGCAAGAAAGCTGTCTAAAATATTACCCCTTGCTTTTTTTTTTTGATAAAAATTAGGAATATATACTAAGATTTATTTTTTAAGACTGAATATACATGAAGTAATAAGAAAGTAAACGATAATTACTGGATGACATTCCCATCCACGTGAGCAGCTAAACGAAAACGAAGATAAAAACAAACTAGACAAAGGCCTGTACTTTTACGCTTTTCGTTTTGTGTATTTGTATTGTGTTTTCGTTTTCAATATTTTCGTATCCAATCGCAAATTATGTTTGTGTACTTTTATAATTTTCATCACTTTTTTTGTGTCTACCTTTTTCAGTTGTTTTTGTATGTTTAACGTTTTCATTATTGTTACCACCATTTTTTCCGGTATTACCCTTACTGCTTCTTTGATGGATCTCTCTTTTTTTTACGATCGTAAGGCCCTCAATTAGACAATGTAGAGAGTTCGTATCATCGCTGACACGATGAAAGCTTCTTTCGACTGTTTCTTGTTAGTTTTGCTTGCTGGAGGCCCATCCTGTTCTTTTTCCCGGCAGGATTCCCAAATCATAGAGGATGATTTCAACTCCCTTAAAGATCTGTACTGGGTAGGGCTGTATATGAACCGAATTCGAGCCGAACAGAGGTATGTTCAAATTCGTTTATTTAGTTTCAGGTCATGTGTCGTGTTCGTGTCCGTTTAATTTTCAAAATTTTGTTTGAACTCGTTCATGGTTCGTTTAACGAAACTCATGTTCGGCTCAAGTTCGTTTGTTTATTTATACAAACCGAACTCGAACGTGAAAACTTGTGTTCTCGTTCAAAACAATTACTCCAAATCAGAACTACATCTTACTTGATCCAATTGTCTAAGTGATTTTAGGGCTTCCAAGTTGAAGTTAATTTATACTATAATTAAGTTATATGACTTTTGGATTTTAAATATATTATAATTAAGTTATTATCCAGACCAACTGTTCACGAACACATTCATGAACACTTTGGAATGTTCATGCTCAACTCGTTTAATAAACGAGCTCTAATATTTTGTTTATATTCGGTTCGTATATTATACAAACGAACATGAACGAGTTTTTGGAAAACGAACCACGAGCAGTTCATGAATAACTCGGTTCATTTACAACACTAGTACTGGGCAAATGGAGATGGGTTGCCAGCCGATGTTATCAATAAATTCTCAACCACAGTGAGGGATGTTCTTCCACTCTTCCGAACTGATATAGAGAGCCTCATTGAGCATTTCAAGCGCATGATTCTTGAGACCTATGGATCTTCCGCTAAATCCAGACTTCCATTACCTCCAACCTCCGGGCAGTGGAGTCCAACTGAGCCGAACACACTCTTGCGTGTCTCAAGTGGGTCTTCGCACTGGCGTCTCTTGCTTCTATGCCTTGGCACATCAAGAGTTTGTGTTGGTATGGCCGTATGGGCAGCTTGAAGGGATGGGGTGAGAGGGAGTTGAAGATCCAGGCAATGGATCTGAAAATTAGAGAGAAACTGGGGTGACTTTCTCTGTAACGATGAAGAGAGAGACGGTGAACATCGCCTTTCCTCTGTAACGATGAGGGAAAGGGTGAACAGTAGATTGGGTGGTTTTCTCTGACATGGAATTCATCTGTGTCAAAAAAAAAAAAAAACAGAAATAATGTGTTTTCCCTTTTTTCGGCACTATTTGGATTTTGTATCCAAAATGATAAAAGTACGAAAAAAGAGTATCTTTTTTGCCATCATTATAAAATTGGAATACAAAAAAAGATAAACATACGCCCCCTAACCAAGTAACATAACGAACAACTACAAGATAATACTAATTAAACCTAAAAACAAGATAAATACTAAGAAGATAACCGATCATAAAACACCAACACATAGACAGTCGCATCGTATTGTAAATATGAGACGAAGAGTTTTGATATAGGATCAAACATCTATCTCAATTATTTCTTTATTAGTCTAATCTATTTCAAATTTCAAAGAGACGTGGGATGGATAGTTTGGAAAAGAAAATGTCAAGTGATAACATAAAAGACAAATATGACAATTTTTATATCTTCATCTTCTAATTATCTATCACTTGGCAATTTCGATTTAAAATTTTGAAAATTTGCACGCTAGTACTTGAAATGTCGCGTGTCATCGGTTCACTTGCAATGAAATTATTTTCACAAACTTAATGTCACGTGACATTATCTATCACTTTACTTATTGGCCTGTACATTTGCTTGTAGTGGCGAGGAGGCTTGAATTACCTGAGAACCTCCTTTACTTTTTAATCATGAATTTCATACGCCGTCGCGACCATACTTGATTCCAACTATTTCTTTTGGAAGCAATCTGGACTTGCCATTTTTGGTTGGAACAACAGCTTTAGCACGACAGACATCACAAATACTGGATTGCTAAATGATATTCGTTTTTTCGCTAACGGGGTATAAATTTGTTCCAGCTAAGGTGTTGTACAATCACGCGTGCACACACAGAAGCTGATTGATTCAAACCCACACGCGCAGACTTAATAAATACGGAGTACAATATATGAATTTTATGTGTATCAAATACAAATATTTATAACAGAAGGATATAAATGTTACGACTGGTCTGACATGTAAGCTTTTGAAAGTCGCTGAAATTGACTATAATTATATCCTAACCAACATTATCCCTTTTCTGGTCTGACTTTGGACAAGAAAATTAGGAAGGGTGAACTTGCAACAGCAGGAAGAGAAGAGGTTAGGGTGCAGTTGTTGATCTACGACAAATGCAGAATATATAGGTCCAGGGTAACTTGGCTGCCTTCATTACCTCGTTTTTGTTTGGTTTTGACACATTCAACCCTGTTCGGAATGAAAGCAACGCCCTAGGATAAGGTATTGGCACAAATTTGAAAAAGGTTACACACGAATGCTTAATGAAGAAATCGAGCTACGAAGATTACAAGTGTCTTTACAGTCTTGTGAACGATCTGCAAACCGGCAAGAGACCGCTCTGGTCCAACCCGTTTGGTGGGTAAGAGACGGCCCTAACTTAAGAAAGGTAAAGGCTAGTCTCCGAGTGCCATAAACTTGAACGAACTAATATTTTCCGCATAATGGACATCTAGTTGAAGTTCAGAACAAATTAGAGTTGAATGGTACGTACCTAAGTCATCAGCAAAGCCACTATCATGTATGCATTCCGTCTAGCATTTCACGTTGCATCAACAGAAATTGTTTACCCCCACCATACCTGTTTTTGCTCCTACCAATGACCAAGCCCAAGGAGAACGAACAGGAATTATAACCAATCACATTCGGTTAACCCGACTTCTGAACCATCAAATCCAATACTAGCACCCTGCAAAATTTTCACCTCTATCGCCCAACCAGCCATGTGCACAACCACAGTAAAGCAACCTTTAAAGAAGAGAACTTGTAGCTGAGAAAAAAGGGAGGGCTGTGGATATTACTCATTTCTTTATTTTAATTTAAGCAGCTGCTTCTGTAAGGGAGTATGCATCCTCGTCTTCAAGGCTTTTCCTCATTTGAGCTTCAAGCTTACTTTGTTTGCCAATGGCTTCAGATACAGCCTTTGGTAGCCAAAACCCAGGTCTCTCAAGAAATGATGCTCGGTCAAGAACCAAAGGTTCTCGCAAAGTTATCTCAATGCCATCAAATGCCCACAATGTCAAGGTTGCTTCACCTTTTAAGCCCACAGACAACCAACCAAAGCCAGCTGCTGCTATGTCGACGCTGTTCACATCCCAGCTTGTTCCAGACACTTTGACTTCCCTCTCTTCCCATTTGCCCAATTCAGCAACTCGGTCCACCCCAATGGGAGGCTGAAAAAAATGGTCATACATATTGAAGAACGCGTAACGTCATATGGTTGCGCAAAAGTTAAGTTACAGAAAATTGTATAAATGAAAACTGAATCCTACAACTCGCATTCAGTAAGGAGATGATAACCACAGTAGTAAAAAACAAGCTTGAGAAACAAAAGAGAAGGAGACATAAGAGGCATGAACAATTTATCAATTACCAGTAAGAATCATTATAGATCTAAAACCTCAAGTTTACCAACATAATACATGCAAGGGTAAAGAATCAGCTTCTCAAACACTCAAAACCTGATTCTGGCAAATAATATTTGGCTGTTGAAGCTTGTGGTGGTATTTGGAAGTGTTCTAGATTGGTCGAGCTCAGGAGACAAGTCAAATCTCTTTTTACACTCAACCCAGCTTATTGCCAAGCTCATAAGCTTTTAAGCTCTGCTAGTTAGTAGGTCGATATGCATTGAGGACCAACCGATAACCACGTCCTCGTCACTTTGGAGCAATCAATTTCAAAATCCAAAGGTTACATGCTAGAGTATTAATCCATTTAGACCAGAGCTACCTAATTCCCCTCAAAGCCTAGCTTTCCCGGTACTGGTGCCCCTGACCCGAAAGATAGTACTCGTACTCCAAATCTAGGGGACCGAAAATGTGTATACCCAATTTTTCTGAACTGGTAATTAAGTATGAAGTCAGCTAGCCATTTTTATTGATGCTAACCCTCTCTTATGTTCCTCACCTTTCTTGGCAAGCAAAGTGATATATACATATATCAGTGCATAGCTCATAAGAACGTATATCTGCTGCCAAAGGGAACCATATAATCGCATACCGCGCACCACAAAATGACGAACCACATGCGCGTAGCTGTACCACGTACTGAAGCGAAGTACGAAACAGGCAGCACTGATTAAGACATGACAGCATTGCTGGGATGCAAGCCCACTGGTCCAAGACCATAAGCACTCAGTTGGAGGCAAGGAGGTAGTATTGATGGGGTACAGAGGCTATGGCTGGAACCAGTGCATACAGAAGGAAAGGATGCACGTACATCATGTCCATGAGTATCCAAAACACAACAAGAGGGATTTAATGTGAAGGAAACTCCTCAGGTGATGTAGCCAATTTTCGCTTTTGACCCGCTAAAAACACAATAATTTTAAAAGAGAAGCCTAATTATGAATATAGGGTTGCACCTTGATTAGTGATATCAACAGGTGAGACTTCAAGTGGATGCTCACAAATGAAGCACACATGCAAGCATTAGAGCATGTTTCTTATTGTCATAACAAAAAGGTGAAAAGGTGGCATCGATTGCATTTGCATGAGGCAAAGAAAAAACAAACAAGTGATTCGGCCTTCAAAGTATCTGGTCGGTCGAACAGGGCACCACTTAACCAAATCAAGGAGGATAGAACTAGAGCGGAATCAGGCCAAGTACTTAACTGGCCTGGGACCAGAAGACTGAAATCCCCTTTATGCTCTAAAATGTCGGAGCGAGTATAGGGAAGTTGAGACCTCCGCCAATTATATGTTTGGCAAGAGACTCAGCAACCGGACTACAGTCAAAAATCACTAGAGAACCTTTGGTCTACATCCTAATAATCTTTTGACGCTTATTTTCTTACTTTTGATTGGGGCTGGCATTGGGGCTTAAATTAAAATACTGCCGCGAAACTAATTTGAAATCCTATGGATACTCTCACGATAGTTTAACATGGGGTATAGAGAGTCACATGGAGATGAACGCTTATCTAAGGTAATAGAGATATAAAGTTGGGATATCCAAATAGAAGGTGCAGCAGGATCTAATAGAAGCTTTTACTTGATACATTGTCATGTAAATTGAAGTAAAATGCTAGTATACCTACTTATAGTCTATGCACTTCTAACAACATCCATGAGTATTCTTATATCCATCCAAATTATTCAACCCAAAACCCATTTAACCAGTTAACTGATGACTATGCTCCTCGTACTAGTACCCATTTCTGAGAAGAAAAGCATAAAAGACAAGCTACTAGACTGTCAGGAAATTCCACAAAATTATAAGATGATTCAAGAGAAGTATTCGCCACATTTTTTATAACAAGATATCATGACCATTCGTCGAGTAAAGTGGTGAGACAATCTTCCATTGGTTATAGCACTGGCCCAACACTATATTATCCAATGAAACAGACTGGTAATAATACACCGTGTTGTACCTTTCGTGTGACTATTCTCTCATCACTGCGTCACACAAGTAACCCTGTATAACACAAATAATATCTCTTCTAATTGTATGTTGTCAAAATTGCCCCAGGAAGAACAATTTTAGGACAACAAGCATTCCGATCTCCACCAGAAAGTTCAAGAGTATGTTCTTGTATAGAAAAAAGAACATGGCCCGAGACAAGAGGGAGGGGGGAGGGGCCGGTGTTGAAAATTTGCACACTCAAGGGTGTAGAAAAGGAATTCAACCAACAAATGACGAAAATTAACCATGAGCCAACACAAGGACTGTGCAGCATAATTCCAAAGCTTCTCCTATTTACCTGTGTTCTCCCTTCATATTGAAGAAACACCCCTACTCTTTAAGCTCCCTCTCATAATTACACATGCTCGCTTTTCTAGAAAACTTCTTGAAAGAGAGATCCAATTATTTTCTTCCTGTCAAAGGTGAGAACCATGGTTATCAAATGAAGATAACCACGGTAAACAACTTCTTTCAAGAAGTTGTACGAGCTGTTCTAATATGCTGACTGCCAAAAAGTGACAAAATGGTGTATTATAGGGTTTTTAATACTTTAAATGCCAGATGGTACATGAACTCATGAAGTGCTACTAAATGAAAGCTTAATTATATCAATCTACTACACACACCCACACATAGGGGGCAGATCTATTTCGAGCAATTCATAAAACGCTATTTTTCTAGCTTTGCGGACAACTGAGATCACACTTCTCTTTTTTGCTTCTCCATAGCCTGCTCACGCAACCAATAGGCTATCCATTTTCCCAAAATACCCCTACATGCAGCCCACTCCTGCAACAAGCGGACTGCTAGGACTTCATTTTTTTTTTTTTTTTTGCGGACGACCGATTGTGTAAATCTTTTAATGCTCATTAATTATCCAAAAAAAATTCCTTAAATAGTATTATATGCTAACAGTTCGTGTTGTTAGGATGAAAAAGGCAACAAAACAACTAACTCCGCGTTCTTGAAGAAACAAATAAATGAAGCAAAAGAAGTGGCGTTGAGAGAAATTGTGTACAACGTATATCTCTAGAGCACGTAAGTCAGAATTAATATATTGGTAATGCATATTCATAATTGTACATGACAATCTCTTAATATACAAATAAATCGACTTTTAACTGGTTTGAAGCAATAATTTGGGAAGTTGAAAACAAAAGACAACTTAACTATGACGCTTGTGTACTTTGTCGAAAATCGTTTGTAAGCTATAAGGACAACACTGAATGCACATATCGCCAAAAGCCAAAATCAAACACAGCCCCAGGATAGTATACTACATAAATAGTGACAAATTATACCAACAACAACCATAGTAACATTTTTGTAATTATATGAGGGTACAACTTTAGACTCAAAGTGGTTGATGACTTATATAGGGCTACAGTCATCTTTGATGAACTAGCCATAAAGGTGATTGGATGCAGTACTGAAGAATACAAAGAGTCTATAAGGATTAAGGTACATAAAACAACTATTATTTAATCATAACTTCTTTATTACATATATTATGCACTTTATCCTAACGCTAGCAATTCAATGCAGAAGGAAGAATCCACGTACTACAGAAAGAAAGATGGATCCACAGAATAAAAGTTTAAGTTTTTGATAAAACTACAGAAAGTCTCCTATAGTTACGAAGGTAATACATTTGCAGAGTTAATAAAAACAGTTACAGAGAAAGAGACCATGGAGCAGTTGCAACCAAAGAGCCTGAGTAATCATCGATGATGACGAGCCTCAAAGAACTTTCAGAAGAAGAAAAATGTTGAAGACAAGAAAACTGGAACCATCATAAAAAGCATATCCAAGAAGAGGATAGAGACCGAGAAGGATAAAGATAGTAGAAATTCTATTATTTAGCACAATACTTGAATTAATGTTATCATGGGTTTTAATTAATTTCACCGTACTTAATTGGTGTCACGTACGTAATTAATTTCACAATACTTTGCTATAATTGGCGTCACTTTATAGCAAAGGAAGAAATTCAGATGATTCAATGAGAATATTCTGAAGTTCTATTGTTTAAGCTTCTTTTACAAATACTTTTGAAGTGGTCACATTTACAAGTGCATCGCACATGCTACCTAACTAGTATCTGTGTCTGTGTGTCCGCGCGCATATAACGTAAGATATCTCATTCAGACAGGGAATCTACCTGCAACCTATCACCAGCATGCTTGCTCCAAACCTCATCAGCATTTTCTAACTTCCCCAGATGTAGAGAAACATTTGGCGATGCCCAAACTGTGACATAAATTGTATCCACGGAAGCGTGATTAAGGTCTAGTCTCATTAGGCCTCCAACATGTATGGTATGACCTTGCTGCAAGTACAACATGCTACATTAGATCTGATAGCAGATTTTTATCAGAATACACACACAAGTTCAAACTGCACTGGAGGTATTCCTTGTACAGCACGTATCACTGTAATATAGGCAGGTTCAAAAGGTGAGCCCAGGAACTTATCAGATGTTAGATACAGACAGAAGAATTACTGTGTTGCTCGAATAATCAAGTAAAGTCCATGATAAAAAACTAGGAATGGTGCACTTGGCTATCTACCCTGCCTGTCTCAAACAGAACAAATTTGGTCAGGGTGGAAAGGGTTCTCGTGATTGGAGGTCATAGGATGGACAGGTGATCTTCTTACTAGACGTCGTGAGGCACTTGCTTCTTCTATATATAGTTTAGATACTTCCACAGATATTTTCATTTGGTTAATTTGACGATACATCTCACAAAAACACGAGCAGTTGTAATGAGTCAGAAGTTTGTGAACGCATGGGATTTGTGTGGATGGGGCATTATAGGATGGGGTTGACTTGAATGAGACGGGGCGGGGCGGGGCGGGGTGAGGGGTATACGAGGTATCGCATGGCAGGCAGTAATTTATATACTAATAAAGCCAAAGAGTCCTACGATCGGAGAGAAGCAATATGCTCGAAGGTCACTCTAGAATGATGCATACTCCTACTTTGCTCGTCACAGAAGCAAGTTCTCCTATCACATGCTAGTAACATTGGTGCTAGCAAGCATCTGAATCATATGCTAGTAATATTGGTGCTAGCAAGCATCTGAAAGGATTTCTGAGAAAACTTAAAAAACTAACCAATTGGCAAATCAGAGTGTCCAATCAACAAGCAAGCATTACAATCAAAATGATTCACGAGAGGATAAAAAAAGTTTGAAAAATTACTTGAAATACTTAATGAGACAGTACATTATTCGCATATTTCATGCAATAGGTGTTATGAATTTCACATGCCATGCTTATGCTCAATCATCAGTACTCCAGGAGATCAACGAATATATATATATATATATATATAGGGAGCTGATCCCTTGACAGCGCTGGCAAAATAAGACATTTTGCCAGCGCGATCTGGTCGTCCATGCGCGATCTGTGGACGGTCCAGATCTTTTTTTTGCATTTTTTTAAAAATCGTCCGCTACATTATGTAGCGGACGATTTTTTTGACAAAATTGCCCTTCAATATCCATATGTTATATTTCCCAAAATATTGTCCGCTACATTATGTAGCGGACAATATTTTGGAAACACACCCCCACGTTCAATCTCACTTCTCACTTCTCACTTTTCTCTCTTTAGAAAAAAAAAACCCACTCTCTCTCTCTCTCTCCCTCTCTGTTCACCTTCGTCTCCTCATCCCCAGATCTATCATCATTGGCATCGCATCAGTAGCCTTGGCGTCGCCGCTGTAGCCTCGGCATCACCGCCGCCGCCGTAGCCTCGGCATCACCCAAAGTCGTTGTCCGGCGACGACAGCTCTGCTTCCGGCGACGACAGCTCTGCTTCCGGCGACGACATCTCTGCTTCCGGCGACGACGGCTATCATCATTGGCATCGCATCTGTAACCTTGGCGTCGCCGCCGTAGCCTCGCCATCACCGCTGCCGCCGTAGCCTCGGCATCACCCAAAGTCGTCGTCCGGCAACGACAGCTCTGCTTCCGGCGACGACAGCTTTGCTTCTGGCGACGACGGCTATCATCATTGGCATCGCATCTGTAACCTTGGCGTCGCCGCCGTAGCCTCGCCATCACCGCTGCCGCCGTAGCCTCGGCATCACCCAAAGTCGTCGTCCGGCGACGACAGCTCCGCTTCCGGCGACGACAGAGGAAGGAAGCAATCCACCTGCTGTGGCAACCCTATTTTCTTTGGAGTTGCTCTCCAACTGAAACCCATTTGGAATTTTGAGACTTAATTCTTCATCTCCTCTCTACCTCTCTCTGTTTAGATTAGTTATTTATCTTGCATAGAGGTTTGGGATGGCGGAGGTTTGAATGGTGGTGGTTCGGGGAGGCAGAGGTTCGGATGGTGGTGGTGGTGATGGGTTCAGTGGTGGTGGCGAAATGGTGGTGGTTGTGGGTTCATTTGAGTTTAATTTTTGTTGGCTCGGAAACAACATAGCTGTGATAGTGCAATGGGAATGGTTGTTTGAACATTTTCTTCATCCCTTTGAGAAGCATTTTGCACTTGAATTTTAGTTTGTGGAACTCCATTGCCTTTTCTAGAAGAGCACGTAATAGAACAAACAAATAACAAACAGAACAAAGTTTGCCTTTACAGACTCTGTCGATTTTTTCCTAAGACACGTCCGCTACATTATGTAGCGGATAGATACTGTACTCACATAATATAAGGCACTCAATTGGGGGTTGAAGGGCAATTTCGTCAAAAAAATCGTCCGCTACATAATGTAGCGGACGATTTTTAAAAAAATGCAAAAAAAAGATCTGGACCGTCCACAGATCGCGCGTGGACGGCCAGATCGCGCTGGCAAAATGTCTTATTTTGCCAGCGCTGTCAAGGGATCAGCTCCCATATATATATATATATATATATATATATATATATATATATATATATATATATATATATATATATATATATATATATCTTATAATTGGTCCCAACTTACAAATGGCAATAACAAAAAAAAAATTACCTTAATTCTATATGTTCGAGGACGTAGCTCCTTCCGTATTTCAACCATCTTCTGCTCGTCTCTATTTAACCTCATAGACATCAGATACGGATGTAAGAGTCCTGGGGTGTCATACATTTTTGCCTTTGCAGATAGTACTCCTCCAATTCTCAAAATACCAAGAGTTGTACCAGGAACTGCAGCTTCTGTTAGCTTTGTAACTTTCACACCTTCTTTCTTAGCAAATGCATTGATCAGTGTAGACTTACCTGCATTCTGAGCCCCAATTACCCACACATTGCCTCGAGGGCCAGCCAAATCCTTAATGAAGGTTAGCAAATTTCTCACACCCAAATCCTTCCGGGAACTGACCAAATAAACACCACTCAACTTAGGTGCCCCTACAGCCTTAGCACGATGCCTAACCCATCTATCTAACCTCGTAGGAGAAATCTGTGATGGTAATAGATCAACCTTTGTAGCCACAAGAACAAGCTTTGGTAACTTCTTACTAAACTTGCCATCTTTGCTATCTTCCACTGCCTTGAACAAAGATTTGGCTGCTCTTTTTGGAAATGATCCGTCAAAATCGACACAATCAACAACCATAACTACAACCGTAGAATCAGCTTTCCCCGTCGGTTTCATCAACCGGGTAGTGATCAGCCTATCAAAATCGAAATCAGGTATCAAGTTCTCAGCACTCTGGTTCTTCACCTGCCCATAATTCCTCAGCGAATGACACCGGGCACAAACCGTTACCTCTTCTCTCTCTTTGTGAGCCTCCCTAGCCCTCCTTTTCCTTTCCGCTTTCGACACCCTCTTCCTCTGCCCCTTTTGTATCGTCTCCTCTGTAATGTTCCCATACCCGACACTTGCCGGATAAAATCCCTCATCCTCCTTTATATCATCATCGTCTTCTTCAAAATCCGAATCCCATTCATCTGAATCCCACACAATCCCATCTTTGTTTTCCAATTCACCTTCTTCCCCATCATTTTCCTCAAATCTACCCTCAATGTCATCCACAAAACCCTCTTCTTCTTCTTCAAACTCATCAACCCCTAAACCCTCCTCACCCTCTTCCATTTCTGATACCTCCACCTTCTTTTCTTGATAATACCCAGGAAGATTTGGGTCCTTATCTTGCATAAAAACCCCACAACCAGGACAAATAGGTCCGTAATTCTTGTCCTCATCTTTTCCCTCACTAAGAACAGGTTTTCCAAGAACTTTTCTTAGGATTCTTCCTTCAATCCTGTTTGTTTTCTGGGCTGTTGATTGACTACCCTTTACTGATGAAGCAACATACAAAACTTTCTGGTTGAATTTATTATTGGGTTTCCTATTCAATCCTGTGAAAATTCAGTACTGCCTGAAAGTGGGTTTTGACTAAAAGGAGAAAAGTTCAAAACTGTGAAGGAAAATGGAGGAGAAAAATGAACTTACCTGCGAAAAGCTGAAGTGTTGGTGATTGCGTTGCTTCAGTAACGATGTGATTCGATAGCTTTAGGTTGAGAGTGGTCGTTGCTGAAGGCAGAATTGCAGTAGATAACAGAACTGCCATGTTTTTTAGGGTCTTTGCTGCACCTGTTACGTTGAGTGTGCAGGGAAAGAGAACTCAAATTAACACATCATAGTTACAAGCCGCGGCGCCACATGCGACTCATTTATTATAAAGGTGGTAGAAGATTTGTTTAGGCGATATGTGATCGAAGGTAAAAAAGTAGATACAACATTACGGCACCTAAAGAATTTTATTTTAATTTACGTATCAGACCTAAAGACTTTTAAATAAGTAACACTAAAAATTGCGTAAATAAACAACTAGACTCTATTTCTTCTGCACTACATCTTCTAATTGTTGTCCTGAAACGACAGCCATGGCCCTGCATAATATGGTATACGCGTTACTACCTTACTAACATATAAAAGTTTTAATTTTGACAAAAAAAAAATATTTTCTACGTAGTCAAAGAATGACATATTAATTTATATTCAGCAATGTGCTTCTTCTTTCTCCGCACAATCATTGGCTTATTACTAGTCTGGAACTGGCACACAATCACCCGTTAGTAACCCCTTCTAAGGTGAGTCAGATGCATAAACACAAGAAGATGGGTAAGATCGCAAGGAGCCTAATTCACACAATGATCAATGCGCGAATAGGACCTACATACATAGTTAATGTTCTTGCTGAACAGACTGGGAAAATTCAAAATTTAAACTTTGACACGACAGACATTCGTAAAGCGGTCTGAACCCAAAGACGAGCCGCGTATGACCTTAATGATGCTCAATCCACAATGAGCCTATTGAAGCAGATGCAGATGAAGGACCCACAGTTTACCTTCGATTATAAACTTAACGACAAGCATCGAGTTAGCATAATTTTTTGGGTTGACGGTCGTTCGAGGCTAGCTTATAAGAATTTTGGAGATGTCGTGACTTTCAACACCACATACCGTACCAACAAGTACTCGATGTCGTTCACTCCTTTCACGGGCGTCAATCATCATTATCACTCCATCCTGTTCGGGTTCTTTTGTATGGTTGTTTAGGGCGTGGCTGGAGGCCATGAACAACAAAGAACCCAAAGTTATCATCACCGATCAAGATTTGTCAATGAAGAAGGCTATGTCTACCGTCTTCCCAGATACTCGACATAACTTGTGCACTTGGCACATAAGCAACAAATATCCTGAACGTCTGCATCACGTGTATGTAAAGTATCCAGACTTTAAACAGGCTTTTGACGAGTGCGTTAACAAGTTCGTTAACGATTGAGGAATTTAAGGAGAGGTGAGAAAAGCTTGTTGAGGATTACTCATTGTAAAACCACGAGTGGCTCCAGCACTTGTACGAGCTCAAAGAGCAATGGATTGGCGTTTACAAGAGGAGGTATTTTTCTGCAGGCATGAAAATGACGGGAAAGAATCTATGAATGCCACGTTCGATAGTTACGTGGGTACAACTACCAATTTGAAGAGTTTCGTCACATCCGCACAAAAAGCGGTTGCCTCGTTATGAGTGATGGAAAGGGCTGCAAACTTTACAACCACGTACAAACAAAGGAGAAGGTTGCTTGAGACCCCGCTGGAGCTGAACAGTGCCAAAGTCTATATGAAGGAGATCTTCATGCTATACCAAGTAAAGATGTGAAAATTAGGACGATACAGTATAAACAAGGTGGCAAAAAAGTCTACGCGTGAGTACAAGGTTTATACACTAGTGAATGACCTCGTCCTTGAGAAGTTGCGCAATATTTATGCGGTGAGCCATGACACATTGACGAACTCGGTGACATGTGTTTGCAAGAAGTTTGAGTTCCATGGCATCCTGTGTAGACACATTCTACGATTTTTCACCCAGAAGAATATCAGGACAATCACCGATAAATATGTCCTGCCACGGTGGATGAAAGGTGCAAACAGGTTGCACGGTACCATTGCCTTTCCGGAGCACCCGTATACTGACTTTGGAAGTAGCTTCAGTCAGCAATGCGGTGGATGACACTGAGCCTACAACGGGATCAGAAGATGACGAGCCGGGGGAGGAAGACGACAATGATATCCGGCCTTTGGATCCAATTATATCGCAAACGAAAGGCCGCAAGAGATCTACGCGGATGAAGAGCTCTATTGAACAAGCAACTCAACCTAAAAAGTTGAGAAGGTATGCATTGTGCAACAAAATGACCGACCATGACAAGCGGAACCATTACAAGGCACTGAGGATAAGTCCAGGGGGTTTCCAAGACAAGGAAGAAGATGACGCCAAAGATGAGGAAGAAGAAGCTACAGTGGACCTTTAGTCTAATGATTTTTTCTTGTAACAATCTTTCATAAACCATCAAGTATGTTTGACTTTTGTAATAATTGTTTTGTAATTTTTTTTCTAATTATCTTTTGAGAGCCTGTATGTAATGTTTTTTTCTAATAATCCTTTGAGAGCCATCAAATCTAAATTTCACTTTTTTTATTTGTTCTGTTATGTCAGTTACATTGTGTAGCGGGCGGCGCATCAGAATCTCTAAACTCTAACACTTAGAAAAATTTTAATAGTATGAACGTCCGCTACACTGTGTAGTAGACGACGCAACAGACTCCCTAAACTCCAACACTTACATCATGGAGCTTTGGCAGTCCAAAGTATTATGTTGCTTGGGCCTCCTTTTCTTCAGTCAGAATTAGAGCTTTGGCCGCGCCGGTACTCTTACATCACGGATAGAGTGGACCATGGCACAAAATAGATTTTGCGAGAAATAGAAAACGGCGTAAGACATGAGTTAACATTTACAATTGGCAAGTTACAATAACCATTAAACAACAATCGTAAAATTACCATAGCATCCAACTGGGCTTTGTACATCCGCAACACAGGCATCATGATGGTATCGTCGTGTAGACTGTCGATGACTGATACGATTTTATGTGTTGGTCCATAGCAAACCAAGTACCAGTGGCTTTCCCTTAAAAATGGGATTAGAAACACATCGGCAACTCTTGCGCTCACTGGACTATCCCTAGTAAGATACGCTCGTAAGTTAACGGACGGTCTCCACTGGCTCAACTTTCTATTCCCCCTTAGCTCGACCCACTCACGCCAGTCAGATACTAGGAGACTATGAAAAAAACATCCACCATAAAAACGTGCCGATACTCGTTCAACCGCTCCCGATGCCTTTGATTCAGAATCTCCACGTAGGTCGAGATGACACCGTTGTCTAACCAATCCCCCGGAGCCAGCGAGGCCATTTCTGCCCACGAGCAACAGTAATCCATGCCATTTGGGTGATCCACACTATATGACGCTTTGTCTCGGGAGGCCCCGCTAAAATAACGATCTCATATTTGTTGGCGTTTATGCGACTTTAGGGGCTTCAATGTATTCCCTTTGCGATATTGTCCTCGGGGGTCAACCAGAGGATATTGCCTTCCTTCAGAGGGGGTCAACCTGGCGATATTACCCTTCGGTCGGGTCAATCGGGGGATATTGCCCTCCGGGGGTGCCAGATGGTCCCGCCCACGGGACAATGGGCAGTGTCTCAGAGAGACTGATGTTTCTGAAACCCCAGTCTTGCGTGACTTGACTCTGAGGGAGGGGTAGGGGTTCCGAGTCCGGAAGCAAAGAGAACGGGGGTGCACTGTACTCGTCCCACGGCGCTTGAGCCTATCCCACAGTGCTTGGCGGTCCCCAATCACCACCCATTCCCGCTACAGAAGGACCACCAACTCCCTGGCTCACACCCGAAGCCTGTCCCGAGGGATCACCGTATTCCTCATGTACATAAGGAGGCTGCCACCCCGGATAACCCATTCCCGGGCTGACGCCCGAAGGGTGTCCCGATGCTTGGCTCAAAAAATTCCCGCAACCAAACGTCAACGCATCAGTCTGTTGGCGAAGCTCTTCGCCCATTGCATCCACTAGATCCTTCCGCTCGCTCAACTTCTGGAAGAAGGCGAGCGAGGCATTAACCTACATCCAAACAGATAATAAATAAGTAACTTCAAACACACACTTAGAATCATAAAATTCAATTAAAAGCACCTGTTGGGCAACTTACCAGATCACATGCCATACGTTCATCGATCTGACCCTTAGGGTGGTACTTCTCCCCCGCGTTCAAACCTTACTGGGGCTATTCTCCTCCGGTTGATGTGGTAGTACCACTCACGATACTGTTCAATGTTGATCACGAGGTCAGGCTCCGACACAATGGCAGCCAGCGTGTCCTGCTAGGAATTCCAAACCTCAATTTCTCGTGTGCACAAGTCGTCGGCGTTCGCGTTGCCAAATCGTCTGACACCCGGTGGGTTCCTGTTAACCGTCATATTCGGGGCATCGGCTGGCAACCCCTGCAGGTAGTCAAAATGGCCCATTGCGCGATCTGGCAGTTGCCACTCCGTGACCTCGAAGTGGATCAGGGGTGTGCATTGTAACCCGGAGAGCGTGAAAATAACGACTCTCCCACCCGTCGCGCCAAACATTTGTACGGCGCCCAACGCATCTGGTCCAACGATAGCGAGTCGAGCTCCCCCCAATAGTACGTAATGTTGTAATGGGGATCGTCTCTCCTTGGGTAGTGGCTCTCCTTCCGGCTGTACTCCCAAGCGCACAACTGGGGCCACACGTTATCGGTTCCTTCCCTACGCCTGGATGCGCCGGTAGCAAGGTGTTCATAAGACCACACCTGAGAACAAAGACAAATTATATAAAGTATCGTCAAAATTTATTGTCGATTCAACAAAAAAAAATCGAACACGTAATCAAGATTTATATGATATACCTGCAATAGCGAGAGACATGCACATATAGCTTTGGAGTCGGGCCTCGTTGCCTTGTGCAATGCTCGGTACAGGTACGCAAGAGTTGCTGCACCCCAGGCATAATCCCCAACCTCCCGCAGGTTACCCAACAACGGTAAATATTTCACGCTGACCGTGTTCTTCGACGTCGTTGGGAATAAAATTGCCCCCATCACCCACAAGAGGAAGGCCTGTGTGTACAGCACAAGCATCTCATCCGTGTAGTTTTCCGGCAAAACCTTGTAGGTATCTAGCGACCACTTCAACTTTATACCACTAGTGCTAAATTGATCCTCAGGTGTCGAAGTAAAGAAGTCCCTAACAGTTCTCTTATTTGTTGCTTCCGACGGAGGAGCAATTACCGGCCGCCCCGTCACCGGTAACCCTAAGATGAACCCTACATCTTCTAGGGTAATTGTCATCTTCCCGAGAAAGAAGTGAAACGTATTCATTTCACTTCTCCACCTTTCAACAAGGGCACATATTAAGTGTCGGTCAAGGTGTTGAAAGATCTGCCCATGCGTGAAAATCTCAAATCCAATCACACGCAGTAATCTTTTCTTGTATTTGTTCAATTTCCAAGCTTTGAAATTATCGGATACTTCTACTGTGTTGAGAAGTGCTCTTTCCTACGAATTAATAAATACAATTTAAGCAAAGAAAACGGTATACAACGTTCGTAAGAATAAGAAAGTTGATAAAATAAGTATCTTACTCCACCATCCCATATGAGCGTACTGATATGGTTTGCTTGGTCGTATAATACGGAGGGATCTTCTGGTCCAGGGTTAAAATCCATTTTTTGCAACTGAAATTATGGAAAAACGGCAAGGTTGGAAGCATTTATCAAACGCTCGCAAACATACAACGCTAGCATGTGCAAGTATAAGTTCACATGCTGGCAACATATATATATATATATATATATATATATATACCATCCATCTGGCCGTCCACGTGTGAGAGTGGACGGCACATATTGCTTTTTTTTGTTTGTAACTCGCTTAACTGCCCCTAAGAGGAGCGGTTAACATTTTTTTCCAAAAATGCCCCCAATCACTCTCATCACTCATTCGGGTCTCCCTCTCCCCCCCTCTTTCTCTCATCTTCAGCAGGTCCAATTTCTCTCTCTTCTCATCAGGCTCCTCTCCTTCCCCAACACCATCACCCGTACCACCGCAAAGTCATAAACCCTAAATCCACCAACATCACCATCCCTACCACAAAAAAAAACACAAAACTCGGCGTCTACATCGCCATCACCGAGGTCCATTCGAGATTTGAGCCAAAACCGCCATCATCTCGGTGGTTTTGACTCAGATCTAGTGTAGATCTCGGTGAGTTTGGCTTCGATAAACACAACGAGGTAAGTGGATGTACCGTGGCTGTGATTGGGTTCGGTGGGGGGTGGTTATGGGTTCAGTGGTGGGCGTTGATGGTCGACGATGCTGGGTGTACTGTGACCGTGGTATTGCGACTGATTGGGAAAATTTCGGCCGATGCTTAAACTGTGATGGGATCCCATTTTTTTTTTTTATTAAAGTTTTTTTACCAATTCATCTTCAATTTTTTTTTCATCTTTTCAATTAATTAATGGAACCTTTTTAGATCCAATACACTATTTGGCTTTGATGTTTGGCCATGGTGAGTTGCTGGTGTGCTGGGTGGTGGCCGTCTATCACGGTGGTGGTTGGCTGGATACACAAAGGAACAGAGACAAAAGAACATAGAAGATCATCTTAACCGCTACAAAGTGTAACGGTTAACCGCTACACTTTGTGGCATTCAGACATATATTGTTGTGTTATGAAGTGTGCGAGAAGAACGTGAGGAGCGCGTGAGGGACATTTTGGGCATAATTCCTAACCGCTACAAAGAGTGGCGGTCAGGAAAGTTAGAATAAAAAAAAAGCAATCTGTACCGTCCACTCTCACGCGTGGATGGCCAGATGGATGGTGGAGAAATAGCTATTTCTCCACCGGTAGACAGAGATCGACTCCCATATATATATATATATATATATATATATATATATATATATATATATATAGGGAGCTGATCCCTTGACAGCGTAGGCAAAATAGGATATCTTGCCAGCGCGATCTGGCCGTCCACGCGCGATCTGTGGACGGTCCAGATCTTTTTTTTACGATTTTTTTAAGTTCGTCCGCTACATAATGTAGCGGACGATTTTTTTGACAAAAATACCCTTGACAGAAAAATAGTGTATGTCCGCTACATTATGTAGCGGACAGCAATTCTTGGAACAAGCTTAAAAACAGCCCATCCGCTACATTATGTAGCGGATAGTTTTCTGACATTTTTTTTCTCTCTCTTCCCTTTCTCTCATTAATGCTCTGACTTTTTGGTCTGTCCTTTCTCTCATCCGCTACATTATGTAGCGGATGGGTTTTCTTACATTCTCTCTCTCTCACAACCACCAAAACTCTGCAAATGGATATGCCATGTTTTATTTTATGTCCGCTACATAATGTAGCGGACATAAAATAAAACATGGCATATCTGCAAATGGGTTTCATTCATTTCAGGCCGAGAGAAACACTTTCATTTCACTTTCAAATGGGTTTCTCTCTCTTCTGTATTCTGATGACCGTGAACGACACACGACACCACCCATCACAGATCTCCTTTACATACGAGCCATGACGGGCAAATGACGGGCAAATGAGATCACCGGAGAAAACACAGAATGGTTATAAGATCAACCATGAAATGTGATGTCGTCTCGAATAACCTTCCATCTAAAACAACTAATGGCCGTTTAAACCACAATACTTGGGATTCGGCTCGGGTGAGAATTCAAAGTGAACACCTGCAGAATATATGCAGTCGACCATGGTTTCACCATTCACATACCAACCAAAGCAAGCTGAAGGATTATACACAATAATCGCAAGACATGTCAGTATCTAGATCGAAAAAGTATACTCAGATTCAATATACTCTTTGAGCCCAGAAGATAAGCATTTTGGAATGAGCCTTTTCAAGAGCTGAGCTGCGAAACTCAACCAAGGAGAGGAGTGCATTTCCAGATAGAGATATGACCATGAAGGGGGAAACTGACCGTCTGAGACAAAAATCTGGGGTAATCTACCTTTGGTTCATGATGCAACAACGGATGGAACATAGACAAATGAATGAGCAGGATGGATTTAAGAACATATCAGATACAATCAATCCCATGCAACCCAGTAACCTTGCACAATACACAATTCATCACCACCACCGCCGCCGCTGAACCCATCACCCACAACCACCACCGCCGCTGAACCCATCACCACCACCACCGCCGCTGAACCCATCACCACCACCACCGCCGCTGAACCCATCACCCACAACCACCACCGCCGCTGAACCCATCACCCACAACCACCAAAACTCTGCCACCGCCGCTGAACCCATCACCACCACCATCCGAACCTCCGCATCCCCCGACCACCATGTGACCCTTTGCCGCCCCCAAACCTCGACACAAGAGAAATCACAAATCTGACCATACGTGAATCTCTAAGTCCAATCAAAATAGAACAAAATCTGGAGAAAAAAATTAATGAACAACGGTACGTGAATCTCTCAACAGATCTGCCATCTTCATAATATGACAGAGAGAATGGGTACAAGGGAGAGGGAGAAGATAGGAGGACGAGAGATGAGGAAGAGAGAGAAAATAAAAGGGGTGTCCTTCTTTTTTCAAATCTGACATACGGGTTCTCTTTTCCATAAAGTAAAAGGAATTCCCTTTTTTTACATAATGTAGCGGACAAATAAAATTGGTACATAGCTTGTTCCAAGAATTGATGTCCGCTACATAATGTATCGGACATACACTATTTTTCTGTCAAGGGTATTTTTGTCAAAAAAATCGTCCGCTACATTATGTAGCGGACGAACTTAAAAAAAAAAAAAAAAAAGATCTGGACCGTCCACAGATCGCGCGTGGACTGCCAGATCGCGCTGGCAAGACATCCTATTTTGCCTACGCTGTCAAGGGATCAGCTCCCATATATATATATATATATATATATATATATATATATATATATATATATATCTGTCTGATTCCACACTTCTGAAAATTTCAATTTGAGAAGTACAGGTTTGATCGAATCTAAACTCTTGATTTGAATGAGAGAGACAACGATATTGCAGATCTTTAAGAGGTCAATACAGTCTTTGAGCTTGATCTAAGATTGAGCAGACCGATACTCTTTGGAGAAGACGATGATTTTTGTAGAATATATCTAGTAACTTGAATTTGAATACTTATAAAAGATTATCCGTCAGAGTTTTGAGCTTTGAACCTGATAGTGTTCTATTTTCCTTGATTTATACTTCATGTAAAATTCACTATAGCATATTAGTTACAAGAGTATGAGACCCAAATGATTCTCTACTTTCCAAATCTTACAAAATTCTAACAAAAAAACGAACATTGAAGTCAACAAAGGCATTACATGCCATGATAGAGCCGAATAACACAGGGGTCAATGAAAGTAAAACTCATGGGCCAGCAGACGATCCACTTGGGGAAGAACTTGATGCAGCTAGTCGAGCGAGCGAGCGTCGGTCCTGCCATAGTAAGGAACTAGTAATTTTTGAAGAAACTTCTCACCATCTTGCCGTGAAAAAATATCAAAATCTGTAACCAAGCACATGTGGTAACTCGTTGATGCATCCTACACTACTAGAGCGTGCCATATAAAACATAGACGACATGAAAGAGACACCAAGAAGAATCGCCTTGATGTATCTCTCTTCTTTCTTTTTCTCTCTTTTTTCTTTTCCCCTTCTCCGTTCTCTTTCTTGTAACTATTACAACAAAGACGAGCCATACTTTCTTTGCTAGTATGTTACATCAAGTTGATTTTCTACTCCAACATGCCAAGTTTAGAGCTCTAAAGTGTGTACAATCGTTCAAAGCATTAAAACACCAGTCTCAAAGACACAAACTGATCATAAGAACACTTTATTACCTCCGTTTAAACCTCCAAACACATCATAATCCATGCTTAGATGATAAAAAAAGACTCGATCATTTGCAAGATCCTCACCAAAGAAGCAGCTGCTATGTAATCCCCATTAAGGTACTTAATACAGAAAGAGGTCGTATGGTATAATATAATCAAAGTCGTCTACAGACTACACAAATTCGCCAAAAGTTGCAAATGAACAAACTTTTAGACTTGCACATGTCATAAAAACCCACCAAAATGACCCCATTATTTGAGACCCAAGTATAAAAACCAATATGATGACATTATAATCAAATGATGCTCTTGTATTTGCAGAGTAGAGTGACGAAGGATCCAAGCAATTTTACCTCCAAGCCCAACTGAAGACTATGGAAATATGGGAATATGGGAGACATTAGAACCTGTAAACCTACTTAGAGTAAAAAAAAAGAGGAAAAAGGTCAAGTAACAAGTGCAACATTCACTAATAGAGTATTTCCCCGGAAACATGTCGAGAAAGCACTCAAGCAAAGGGTTCCTCTAACCCCTATGAAGTCATCTACCTACGGAAATAGAATCAACCACGACGTGGTTGAATTGTGCCCCTCACACAAGATCTAGTATCATCATTCCCAACCCCAAAAGGATGTTGACTTGAAAATAAACCTTAAAAGCAAAAAGAATTTGTACCGCCCTAAAAAAGCACGAGGCTTAGAATGCGACCATTCCGAAAGGACGAATTACGTGTTGTATGTGATACATAACATCAGATGTGGGATAATATGAGATATAGATATTATAAATACTATATAAAAAAAAAAAAAAAAACTTCTACTTTCTACCTTATAAGTTGTTCGCTATCTCAAGAACTATGTTGCCGCGTCCAGGCTATAGTAGAGTGGATCGCAGGGGTAATATTGCCACTGATGCCGTCATAGGCAACCCCAGATGCACCCACCTACCCCGTTGAATGCATATACTATCAGGGCATTTGACCTCCTAAACTGTCCCGCGTTTTCTGGTGCAAATTAACATGCAGAGGCCTAATTGTTGGAGAAAAAATGATCTAAACATCACCGACCATTAAAAGGTGGGCCTCACGCGTGGTATACCGATTATAGAGTGAGACTGACCAATAATGAAAAATGTTGAGTGAACTTTGACAATTGAGAAGGAGTTGGCTTTGACATTCGATCGTTTTCAGGTGACATAAATTTTTTCAGAAATGTAAAAGAAATATAATACGGCAGAAGAATTTTTAAAACGGAAGAACAAGAGGATGACGCTATTAAGGACTATTAGGCCAGTCTTTTAAGGTTGTCAAGGTGTGCAACACAGGCGATAGTTGTTGAAGAGAGACGTGCAACACACTTTACGAATGGACTACGGTATGGCATCTGAAAGTACTTGATAGTCGTAACTTGTAACTTTAGGCACGTAGGGCCAAGTCTTGGCCTGTCATCCAGGATCCGAAGGTAGAGAAAGATATCAAGGCCAGTCGAAAGTTCAATAGGCATCAGAGGCAGAAATAGGAAGGAAAAAAGGTGGCCCGAGGGGCGAAGACGTGATTCACCTGCCTAAGAGGAAGAAGAAAAACTTGCTTCTTGAAGTACCAGTTTAGAATACTCGGAAGCTTGCAGTAACTTGCAAAACCTACGAGAAGTAGCACAGTAGTGACATTATTTGACAGTGGTGCGTGCTCAAGCGCCAACGCCAAGGATTGCATGATTTTGAGGTTGCCCTCAACCACTTAAGCCCTAAGGGGAAGGGAAAGTAGCTAGGACTAGCTGCCAGGAACTGATCACGGAGCAACTACTTATGCTCGACCTAATGCCTTGATCGACACCAAAGGATTCAACCGCTCGACCTAATGCAAGGATTCAACCGCATCTAAAGATGTAGTGAGCGGTGCATTTACATATGTTCATTTAGAGCGTAAAGTGCATTTTGCATATGTTCATCTAAAGTGTATCCATGTTTTCGTACGTCTCTACATCTTTTGCTTGTTAGCATAGTAAATTGCGGTCCTTAAATAATGGACGATGTAGTGGACGATGCAGTGACTAGTACATTTACATATATTCATCTAACCATAAAATGCATTTTACATATGTTCATCTAGAGCGTATCCTTGCTACTGCTTAGTTTCTTTTGAGGTCCCCCTCGCCCCAACCCCAAAAACCAACCACCACCAGAAAACCCGCACATCCATAGCGGCATAGCCCCACAACCGGCACCTGCACAGCAACGTACAACTTGCACCAACAACTGACCTGCACCCGCCACCTCTATCAAAGCACTCCATTAAATTACTCCAGAAATAATCACTAGATGCAATAACTAATCTGAATAACCCAATTACATAATCAAAGCCCAAAGACTTGATCCAAAGATTGATTGAAACTACCTGAAAACGACAGACACCGATGCAATTCAGGGCGCATGGATCAGTGCGAGAGATCATAAACAAATAAGGAATAACACAATTTGAGACATGATCTCAACAAAAAATCTTGATCATACTAGGATAGAATGATTCTCGCCTAGACGACGCGTCCGCCACAAGGGCTCACTACGGAGTTCACATGCCAGTAAACACCAAAGCTCCCAAGAAAATAACATGGCAGGGATATATCAATCGTGTAGGCATACAGATGGTCATTAAACATAAGTTTCTATTCGCGTTATCGATAGTGTTCCGAGTCCTCTACATTCAAAACATACAAGTTTGTGGTTGATGCAGTGCATCGGTCATTCATTCTGGGTCCTGGCCGGGAGAGTAACTGTTAATAGCTCATTCATTCACTGGGTCCTGGCCGGAGAGCAACGTAATGGCCTAAACGAGTAAACAACTGATAGCCTAAAAGAGTAATAGTTCATAGCCTGTCACCCAAGCTGATCAAACAAAGCCCACGACCAACCTTTCCATTAGTCTAACCAGGGTCTCCAAAAGGAGCACATAACCTAGACTTGTTGAGTCGACATAGAGAAAAATTGCTTAAAAGTGGCACCAAAGCAAAATCCTGGATTATAAGGGGGTCTCGAAAATGAACACTTCACTTCTACTAGGCGAGGCTCAAATGTAAAAATGGAACAAACAAGTGCACCATGAAGAATTTTGGTTCAGAAAAATAACAACAAACTGACTCGAAAGGAACAAAGAAGAAATTAAAGAGAATCATGAACTCGTGCGTACGTGTTACAGATCACATGGTACAAGAAAATGCTGCAAGTACCGAAGAACATCATCAACACACACATATCTCCAAGTTATTATGCTCAACACCCCCATACTCACCTTCTCCACCTTCATCCGCCCTCCAATATCACGCAACCCTAACCTCAAATCCGCCACGAGCCCACTTGTGCCGCTACTAAAGCAACACCCGGACGACGGAAGCTCCTCCGAAAACCACCCATCGCTGCCCGACACGAAGCTTCCTTTCCCCGTACAATCCATCATAGTAAAAACACCTCCAAACCCTTTCAGCACCACGTTCCACGTGAGTTTCATGCCTTCCAACGCTTCAAGCTCCAACAGATTCTCATCCAAAACGTCGATATCGAACCGAAACAGGCCGTGGGGATCCACGCTAAGCTCACTGCCCGGTTTCACCGTCGTGACAACGTGAGAACCGCCGCTACAAAGTTCAACGGCAAAAATGACCTTGTCTAGGGAAAGGCGTGGTGTTTGGGGCTGCCGGCCGCGGCGCTTGGCGGATGCATGGCCGAGAGCGTATAGGCGGCGGTAGGGTACCGCAGGGTTGACGGCACGGAGGTTGGAGAGAGTGGGGAAGTGGGTGGAGCAAATTGGTCCCCAAAGTTGGTCGGAGGACATGGAAATGGACCATGTTTTGCAGACGCAAGTGGCTGTGGCTAGGGTTTTTGGGTCAAGGTGGTGGGCGTCGAGAACAAGAACGTCCCATGGAGGTGTCATTTCTGAATTGCTGTGCTTTTGACAATTTTTGTTCGGTTTTAATCTTCTGTTGTTTGTGTACAGGTGTGTGACACATGTTGTCTGTGCTCTGCATGTGCATGGCTATGTGATGCCGCGTGTACGTGACGCTGTGGCGCTCAGGTGAACATTGTGCCACACGTGTAAGTAGCCCTAACTATGCTCTAACTCTCTCGACGATGAAATATATATATATATATATATATATATATTATATATATATATATACACATACACATCTGTATATCTAACATATACTAAAATGGACAGTTTTCCTAACATTTTTTCTTCCAAAATTCTCCCTCATTTTCAGTCAAAACTTCAGTGATGCCATGCTTTCATTTCTCAGCTCTTCAGGAGGAACTTACACGTGCATTTCATTTGCCACCAGCTGCTTTGGTTAGAACGAAAGCTCCTCTTACTTATCTTTTTCTTTTGCTTTATCTTCTTTGTTTTCTCCCAGATTTTCTTCCTTGTACAAAGCAAGTGCTGAAGCTTCACGAATTGGAAGACAACCCACCTAAGGTAACCTTCTCTTTCATTCGTCTCCCAGATTTTCTTCTCTTTCACGAATTGAAACTTCTGCTCTTAACACTCTCTGCTTCTATGTGGATGTGGGTGGGTGTAGCGGGGTGTGTGTGTTGGGGGGGTTGGGGGTGTAGCAGTGTCTGTGTGTGGGTGTAGGGGTCTGCATGTGTGTGTGTGTTCTTGGTTAAAACCTCAACTCAATTTCTCTACTGACAAAACTCCTCAATTTCAACGGATGCTAAATTGGCGCATAATGTAATTTTCGTCTCAGTTCTTTTCACTGATATTCATCTCTTTCATTTTATCTTCTGTATTTCAATGGAATCACGGCTGGTATAAAATAAAGAGGATGGGGAGCTTTTAGGCCAGCTTTTGTTTTAGGAACTTCTGCTCTTTAACACACTCTGTTTCTGCGTGGGTGTGGATGAGTGGGCTATACGCTGGAATCACGGCTGGTATAAAATAAAGAAGATGGGGAGCCTTTTTTGGGAAGTTTGAGTAAACTACTATGGAAGGAAAGAGCCCAGGAATGGGATGTTAGAAAGACCAAGAGCTGGTTGGATGGTCTGTGTGTGGGTGTAGCGGTATACTCTTAAACCAAGAAAAGCATAGAGCAGTTAGAGAAGAGAAAGACAGCAGAAAGGAGGAAAGTAGAAGAGAAAGAAGTAAAGAAAAAGAGACACAACATAAATTAATCTCTACATCAGTTAAAACTCTAAGGAAATAATGAAACAGTAATTTGACTCTTTCTGCTGAGCATTGAACCGTTCTTTATCCTTTCCCTCTGCTTCCTCTCATTAGTTTCGTTACTTTGGTTAAAATGGAGAATTAACCGGGAAAAAAAGGACCAATAAAAGCGTAGAGCAGTTAGAGAAGAGAAAGACAGCATAAAGGAGGAAAGTAGAAGAGAAAGAAGTTAAGAAAAAGAGAGATAGCATAAAATAATATCTACATCAGCAACAACTCTAAGAAACTAATGAAACAGTAATTTAATGGCACAGTAGTTTAATAGCTGAAATAGCAAGAATTAAGGAAATTAAGGCAAGCAAATTGGAGAACTAAGCAAAAAACAAAACCAAGAAAAGCGTAGAAGGGTTAGAGAAGAGACTGAAGTTGCATCAGTAGCTAGGGAACAGAGAATTGTCAAACAGTCATGAGCAAATTAGGTGGACACTATGCTCAAATGGTAATTTCAGTATACATACTGCATGGAATGAGCTAAGGCAGAAAGCGGATCCTGTGATTTAGTGGAAATTAATATGGTTTGCTGGAGCTATTCATAAGTGTGCCATGATATCGTGGATATGGTTTGCAAGAAGAGACTGCGCACGTGATACTTGCTGCCTATGCATGCAGCAGAAGGAAACTGTGGAACAGATCTATTACAATTTGCAATGCAGAAATTTAGGAGGAAAAGCTTTAGAGCTATGCTCTACAAATTAGTTGTGGTGATTACTGTTTACAATATTTGGAAGGAAAGGAATTTGAGAAGTTTCATAGGGCAAAAGATGAAGAAACAACAGGTACTGGAGAAGAAGATCAAGTAATAGATATTGAGTTGGAGGAAGGTTGCTCCAAATGAGACCAACAGACAACTTTGCAAAAATTGGAACCTGCCCTCTTGTGTTTATAGGTTGGAGAAGGATAGTTGAGTGCAGATTAGTGAGTGTCTTGTAAATGGTGAGATGGAAAGATTGAGTGAATAGGCAATTAGCAGGCTGAAATGGAGAATTAACCGGAAAGAAGGACAAAGAAAAGCATAGAGCATTTAGAGAAGAGAAAGACAGCAGAAAGGAGGAAAGTAGAAGAGAAAGAAGTAAAGAAAAAGAGAGTCAACATAAATTAATCTCTACATCAGCTAAAACTCTCAAAAAATAATGAAACAGTAATTTGAGTTTTTCTGCTGGGCATTGAACCATTCTTTATCCTTTCCCTCTGCTTCCTCTCATTAGTTTCGTTACTTTGGTTAAAATGGAGAAGAGAAAGACAACAAAGTAGTTAGAGAAGAGAAACACAACAGAAAGGAGGAAAGTAAAAGAGAAAGAAGTAAAGAAAAAGAGATACAGCATAAAATAATTTCTACATCAGCAAAGACTCTAAGAAACTAATGAAGCAGTAATTTAATAGCTGAAATAAAACTCTAGGGAACTAATAAAACACCAGAGCAGGCATTAGAACACAATAGCATAAATTAAGGAAAGTAAAGCAAGAAAAATTGAGAACTAACCGAAAAAAATGACCAGGAAAAGCGTAGAGCAGTTAGAGAAGAGAAAGACAGCAGCAAGGAGGAAAGTAGAAGAGAAAGAAGTAAACAGAAAGAGAGATAACAACATCAGAGAATTCCTCTGTTAACAACGCAGCTGGTGTCCACAATAGCATGCACGTGTACTGCTGTGAATAAGTATGGGGCCAAAATATTGGGGAGCCTTCAACGGAATGGGACAGTTTGCCATTCGAGCAAACTGTCCACCTGATTTGCTCATGGCTATTTGACAAATCTCTGTTCCTTACCTGCTGGTGCAACAATCTGAGGTTTTGTGATCTACCTGTGACATGCCATATCCCACTGTGGAAAGCTTCAGAGATCCTTAGATCATGCTTTGGTAACAGGAAAAGGTTTCCAAAGATTGTTGAAATGTACCTTTTAGTACCTATAGATATAGATTGCCTACAAAACTAAGTAATCTACTTAAAATGGTTGGAAATCATATGAAGAGGTTCAAAGAAATTGAAGCATCAAAACTTCAGGTATAGAACAGGTACAACTATGACCCTGAGAGGCTCGAACGAAATTCCCCTAAGAGAGTTGTGTTCTTAAAATAAGGAAATTCTAAGAAGTTAGAATGTTACAGTAACTAATATAATTATATGTTCCTTACCTGCTGATGCAACAATTTGAGGTTTTGTGATCTACCTGTGACATGCCATATCCCACTGTGGAAAGCTTCAGAGACCCTTAGATCATGCTTTGGTAAGATGAAAGGCTTTCCAAAGATCGTTGAAATGTGTACCTTTTAGTACCTATAGATTTGCCTGCCAAACTAAGTAATCTACTGAAAATGGTTGAAAAGCTTATGAAGAGGTGGAGGAACAAAACTTCAGGTATAGAACAGGTACAAATATGACCCTGAGAGGCTCGAACGAAAATTCCCCAAGAGAGCTGTGTTCTTAAAATAAGGAAACTCTAAGAAGTAAGAATGTTACATTAACTAATAGGTTAGAGCACAATAGGAGGCAGCGAAACATAATAGCAAGAATTAGGGAAACCGACTTGCCTCATCTCAGTATCATTGTACATTAACTGAAAATGAGGTAAGCAGAATTAAAACATAGTAGCATACGTTAAAGCGATTAAAGATGGAATATGTATAGCAGTCACTAAGAAAAAAGTCTAGGAAGCTTGACAAGGGACAGGTAACTGAAAAAGAGTAAGCGTTATTTAGGACCACTTGAATGAAATGAAGGACCATTTTTGGGACAGTATTTATCTTCTACTTTTTGTTACCGGTGCAAAACATATTCTTATTAATGTTGTTATCTTCTTTTAACTTCTACTTCAGGTACATTCTCAAGACCACTTGCTCCTCATCTGGTTCTACATAGAAAAAAGGTAAGTGCTCACTTAAAGTTTAAAGTTTGACAGTATGAACTGCTATAACTCATTCATTACTTGTGTACATCTTATGTTACATGTTCACGTTATGTTACATGAACTACTATCACTGTACACTAACTGAAAATCAGGCAAACGCGAATGAAAACATAGTAGCATACATTAAAGCAATTAAAGATGGAATATGTATATCAGTCACTAAGAAAAAGTCTAGGAAGCAAGGAGAAGGAACAGGTAACTGAAAAAGAGTAACCTTCATTTAGCAAGAAGTAGCAGCAGCTAGCAAGAAAAGCATAGAGAATTTAGTACAGAAGAGAAGGACATCGGAGAGGAGGAAAGAAAAAGAGAAGATAAAGAAGAAGAGAGATAAGGGGAGAAATTGTCCTCTTACGAAAGCAGTTGGTATCAAAGCTACCATATACGTGTAGTTATGTGAACAATTAAAGTGTCAATCGTGGTACTCTTCAGATTTTGAATGAAATGAAGGGCCATTTTTTAGACAGTATTATCTTCTACTTTTTGTTACTGCTGCAAAACGTATTCTTATTGATGTTGTTTTCTTCTTTCAACTTCTATTTCAGGTACATTCTCAGGACCACTTGTTCCTCATCTGGTTGTACTTAGAAAAAACGTAAGTGCTCACTTAAACTTTAAAGTTTAGCAGTATGAACTATAACTCATTCATTACTTGTGTACATCTTATGTTACATGTTCACGTTACGTTGTACATATTGGTCTCTATTGGTTTGATATTGTCTTAGTAACTTATGATTCCTACTTTCTGCAAATTAAGCTGGGAAGAATGTTAAGCTTCTAAAGAAGCTGGTATCTACTTAATCACAATGCAAGACGAAGGGAATAGAGATGTTAATATATGCTTGTCCAAAGGCAAAGGTGTTGAAAAGCTCTATTATGTCAATACGATAATATTATTACATTACTATTACTAACTTTTACCTCTCTAACATTATCTTCATTTCTACATATAGAAAAACAACTTCAGCTTCGAAGGGAATATCAAAGAAATTATTATGCAAACATGAGTTCTGAAAAGAAAGTCGCCTTGCTCCAACATAAAAGAGAATATTATCATTTCCAAAAAAAAACCGGCTCATCCTCGCAGCATCCTGTTGTTGGTACTGCCTCTTTGAAGTTCTTTCTAACCAAAAAAAGCGTACATTGCATTATACAGTTATTTTAGGTATTAACTCATGTAAATAGATACACAGATTTCTTCATTCTATGAATTGAATAAATATAGGAGATAGGTGCTCCGTAGTACTCCCTAATTCAACATCATCTCCAAGCCATACATCAGAGGAAAACTCTATTCAGCACGAAAATTTAATAGTTCCTCTATCTGTTGGTATGTCCACTTATTTCCATAAAGTTGCAACTCTTTCAGATTTAGTTACTCTCTGTAATTCCCGTGATACACCTCAATAGATATTTGAACGCTTCCATGTTCTCTACCATTTTTCTCTTTAATGTGACCTCGCGCAGCCAATTACCACAGCACAAGTGGCATGTTGGACACATGTGCTACTACAAACTCATCAGATAAATACAGTAAGCTAATTTCTTTTCCGAACCTGTTAGGAGATTCTTATGTAATTATTCTAATGTATTTTAAATTAATAGCTACAGTAAGGCGTCCTAGAAGGGAGCGACAATGTCCTACCCATGCTATACCAGGTTTTGCTCCTTCAATTCTATCACCTCCAACCTACTGTAAACATTGCAGTGCTAAGCTTTTCGCCCACGAAGCCCTTGGTTTCTGCTGTTGTAATGGAGAGGTCAGGCTTGCTACAAATTCTCCGCCTCCACCTCTTATGACCTTGATGTTGTATACTACTAAAGAGGGTCTGCATTTCCATCGCTATATACGAGCATATAATAATATGTTCGCTTTCACATCACTTGGTGTAAATGTTGATTCTAACATCACAAGAAACCACAAAGGTCACTATACATTTAGAGTTCAAGGGCAGTTGTACCATCATATTGGCGATTTAACTCCAACCGCAGACGGCCCGCGGTATTTACAGATTTATTTCTATGATACAGACCATGAGGTCAGTCACCGTCTTCGAAACTCTACTGAACTCCGAGTTGATATTGTAGAGGCCATCATCCATATTCTAGATACCAACCCATACGCCTCATTTTTCCGGATGCTAAAAGACATTACTGTTGATGAAAGCAGCCAAATATTTATCCATAGTGATCCTACAGTGGATCAAAGAATACTCAATGCACCTACAACATCACAGGTTGCTGCAATTTGGATTGAAGAGGGACAAGCAAATGCATCCACATACCGTGATATTGTTGTATATGGCGAATCAGGCGGTATCCACAGAATAAAGCACTATTACGGTTGTTATGACCCTTTACAGTACCCTCTGTTGTTTCCATTTGGCGAAAGCGGGTGGCATCAAAGTATTCCTCGCTTCACAAAAAGATCACAGCAACCTAAGGTTAATCGTAGCCACTATCCACCTCATTGTCCTCCTCAAAATGCGGCCGATGTCATACGAGCAGAAAATGATGGTAATGACCAGTTCTAATTCCACTACATATGTTAATCTATTATGTTCGCTTAATATGCACTAACACACAAATGCATATATACGTTGTTCATCCTTATGGAGGTAGAATAGACCTATTTGTTCTGTTACAAAGAGAAATCTTTAAATGAAAATCCACCTGAAAAGATGTGATCCTCCATCCTTCAAGAATTCCAGGCTAGGAGCCTTCATTGATTTATCTCAATCACATACATACGTCAATTTAGGTGCTCACAATTACAGCTTATAATGCTGCTATCTACTTGAATCTATTATTGTTATTTCCAATATGCTTACACATGCATACATAAATGTAGATATTCATGTAGATGTACACTGAAATAAAGAAAGAAAACACAAATAAAGTTTTGTAATCGATATACGTACCACAAAACTCTAGCTTTTGTTATTATTTCTCTATTCATTTCAGCTTTGTCTACAACGAAGAAATCTCGACCATGTGTTTCATGCCGCGAGTACTATTGCTACCTTGTACAAATTCGAAAAAATCAAACATCGCTACTCTTACATGCTGGACGACTATTTCAACAATATATCGTCGACATGTACATCAAAATTGAAAGCACGCGACTCGACTTCTTTCGAGTAAATCAAAAACTTATTCGTTCTGATTTATATCAAGGTATTGTCGATTGTGTCACATCCGGCGAAACGCAGATTTGTAATGTTGGTAAGAGGGTGGTATTACCTGCATCCTTTATTGGTGGGCCTAGAGATATGAGAAAAAGGTATTTAGATGCTATGGCTTTAGTACAGAGGTATGGTAAACCTGATATTTTCTTGACAATGACGTGCAACCCAAATTGGCCTGAAATTCAAGAGGAGCTATACTCGGGACAAGATGCTTCTGATAGACCCGACTTAGTTGCACGAATATTTCATTCTAAACTGATCGAAGTGAAGAACGAAATTGTCAAAAAGGAAATATTCGGTCCTGTAGCTGCATTTGTTTACGTCATAGAATTTCAGAAAAGAGGCCTTCCCCACGCACATTTCTTAGTTATTTTGAAGCGTGGATACAAGATACACAACTCAAATGATTTTGACAAATTCGTAAGTGCTGAAATTCCAAGTAAAGATGAAAATTCACATCTTTACAATGCTGTGATCAACCATATGATGCACGGACCGTGTGGTGTTTTGAAACCTGATAATGTATGCATGAACAGCAAAGGCTACTGCAAAAACAAATATCCTCGGCCTTTTTCAGAGTGTACTACATGTGGTTACAACTCCTATCCTATATATCGAAGAAGAAATAATGGGAGAAGCATATATCTTCGTAAGGCGACATTGCACAATGGCTGGGTTGTCCCTTACAATCCGTACTTACTTGCTAAATTTAATTGTCATATCAATGTAGAGATTTGTTCTTCTATAAAAGCTGTCAAGTACTTGTACAAGTATATATACAAAGGTCATGACCGTGTCTTATTCCAAGTAGTCAGCAACGAAACAAGTGTTTCAATTGACGAAATCAGCCAGTTTCAAAGTGCTAGATGGGTGTCTCCCCCAGAATCAGCTTGGCGAATTTTTGGCTTCCCACTAAATGACATTGCACCATCCGTTATGGCTCTTCACCTTCACCTGCCTAACCTACAGTCAGTAGTCCTTCACGAAACAGATGATCTTGTTCATTTAGCTTCAGACAATAGAACATCACGTACAATGTTAACTGAATTTTTTAGAATTAATCAGCTGAACAAAGATGGCCCTAAGTACTTGTATTCTGAGTTTCCCGAACACTACGTGTGGAATTATGGATATCGAACATGGGAACCAAGGCATCAGCGTTTCTCAGTTGGTCGCATAGTATGTGCCAATCCAATAGAAGGTGAACGCTACTATTTGCGCCTGCTTCTTCTTCATGTCAGAGGTCCCACTTCATTCAACGGATTGAAGACAGTAGATGGAGTATTTTATTCATCATTTCGAGCAGCTGCACAGGCATATGGATTACTAGAAGGGGACAATGCTATTGAAGAATGCCTTCGAGAGGCATCTACTTTTCAAATGCCCCCTGCACTACGTCGCCTCTTTGCGACCCTTCTTGTACATTGTGAGGTCGGTAATCCAAGACTCTTGTGGGAAAAATTTTACAGTCTATTATCTGAGGATTTCCGGCGCAATTATGGCTCCAATGAAAAACTTGTTCATTACAAAACAATCACAGACATAGCACAGGTTATCGAGTCAATGGGAAAACATCAGGCTGATTTTGATTTGCCTACTGTGTCCTACGAAGATATTCAATTGTGCAAAAGAGTAAAAGAAATTGAAGAGGAACTAAACATTCCTGTTTCTCCGGAGGACATAATTGCGGTATCTAAGCTGAATACATGTCAAATGGAAGCGTACAACATCATTATGCAGCATGTTCATGACCAAAAGCCTGCTTCCTTCTTCATCGATGGACCCGGTGGAACAGGTAAAACGTACCTATACAAGGCTCTATTAGCTACTGTTCGATCTGAAGGATTCATAGCTTTAGCCACTGCATCTTCTGGGATTGCTGCATCAAATTTACCCGGTGGTCGAACGGCACACTCACGTTTCAAAATTCCTCTCGAGAATAAGGAAATCCTCTCTTGCAATGTTGGCAAACAAACAGCAACAACAACTCTTCTTAAAGAGGCGCGTCTTATAATCTGGGATGAAGCATCTATGGCAAAACGACAAAATGTTGAGGCAGTTGAAGCCATGCTACGAGATATTTGTATCGACGGCATCTCATTCGGAGGAAAAGTGATGGTCTTTGGAGGTGACTTTCGGCAGGTACTCCCTGTTACGCCTAAAGCAAACCGTGAAGAGGCCATTGCTAACAGCCTGCTCATGTCTCCTCTGTGGCCAACATTCATAAAGCTACACTTAACTGAAAATATGCGTGCATTTCATGATCCCAAGTTCTCTGAATTCCTTCTGCACATTGGCAATGGGACACATCCACACACAGTTGGCGAAAATGTTGCCATTCCTGAAGAAATGGTTATTCCTTATAACCAAAACACTACATCTATTCCCGAACTAATCAGCAACATTTATCCTGACCTCAAAAGCCAACCATTCAACATGACATCAATGACAAAGAAGGCCATCCTTACTCCAAAGAATGACTTCGTTGATGAGATCAACAATGAGATAATTTCACAAATATCTGGCGATGTTTACAAATATAACAGCTTTGATCGTGCCATTGATGACAATCATCAGAACTACCAAGAAGAATTTCTGAATACATTAACACCAAACGGGATACCTCCTCACTGTATATCCTTCAAAGAAAATTGCCATGTTATGTTGTTGCGAAACTTAGATCCCTCTTCTGGCTTATCTAATGGAACTCGACTTGTTTGCAAGGGATTCAAACCTAATGTGATTCTTACAGAAATTTCTTCAGGACATCACAAAGGTAAGAGCACATTTATTCCGAGAATCCCTTTGCGTCCGCCCTCCACTGAAAACTATCCGTTCCAATTTGAGAGAAAACAGTTGCCTCTACGCTTAAGCTTTGCGATGACGATAAACAAAGCACAAGGACAGACATTAGACAAAGTTGGCATCTACTTACCTGAACCCGTCTTCTCTCATGGTCAACTATATGTAGCACTCTCTAGAGCAAAGCGTGCTGCTGACATAAAAATGGTTATAAAACCCCCATTAGACCACGAAGGTCCGTACAATGAAACTCAAAATGTGGTCTACAGAGAACTTCTAGCGCTAACACAGGTACTAACACAGCTACTGGCGAATAAATTTGCCTGTCAATGTCTACTATTTTTATTACATGTGCATCCATATTATTTGCTGCATAGTAAGCCCAGTAACATATTAGGATGCAAACTTATTACTTCTAAGTGATATCATTTTGCAGGAACATTGTCACCTCAACTTCAACAGCTACTGAGCCAACCACAAAAGCTAATGTTAGTCTCGCATAACAGGTATTATTTCTGTCTAAGTTACTTCATTATCCTTACTTTTAGTCAAAACTTCAACAACGCCATGCTTTCGCATTTCTTTGCTCTTCAGGAGAAGTTACATGTGCATTTCATTTCAGAGCAGCTGGTTTGGTTACAACCAAAGCTGCTCTTGCTTATTTGGTGATTGACTAACCTTCTCTTTCATTGCCATCTATCTTTCATTGCCGTCTCTTTGTTTTCTTGTCTGTACAATAGTCAAGCTTCACCTTGAATTGGAACACATTTATTGTACCTGGGGGAATGAAGAGCTATTAATAAGTTTGTAAAGGCAACTCCTATTACTAATTTCCATATTTAGCGTCTTATAGAGAGTATCTTAAACCTAAATGTTACTCGACTTAATTGAAAACTATAACATGATCATTGAGAGCATAAGGACTGATTATATGTTTGGACAACAACAACTTAGCTGACAAAGTGACCAGTAGCGAAGCAATTTATCATAGAGACTTGCAGTTAATACCTGAAATGATCATAGGGACTTGCAGTTGACCAGTAGCGAAGCAATTTATCATAGGGACTGCAGATTCAGCTGGAAGAGCAAGCTGTTTCCTCACAATGACACACTTTGTCCACTGTCTCTGGTTTGGCCTACCCAAAGACATAAAAGATACCCTTAGATATGTTTCAGGATTAGCTATACCATGTGCTGAAATTGAAAATGAAAACTCAAATGTTCTAGGTATGAGTTCTGTAATGGGTCATTACTATATGAGGATGCATATGGAAATGCTAACTGTTATGCTAACTGCCTACTCATTTCACCATTTACAAAACAGTCACTAATCTCTACTCAACTATCTTTCTCCAACCTGTAAAACACAGGAGGGCAAGTTGCAATTTTTGCAAAGTTGTCTATTAGTTTCATTTGGAGCAGCCCTCCCCCAACTCAGTTTCTGAAACTTTATCCAATTGAACGAGTTCGCCTCTAAGTTTTTGGCCTTAAAAAACACAGGCACAAATAAAAATTTTAAAGGAAAGAAAAAAGAACGGAAAATGAGAAGATTAAGAGACAGAATAAAAGAGAGGTAAAAGAGATGAATGAAACTAAAGATTACTGAATGTGGGTTGTCTTGCAAGTCAATTACACCAGGTGGATCTTCAGCACTTAGTTGGACAAAAAAGATAATCTATAGAGGAAAGAAGAGAAGATAAAACAGAAGATGAAAATTATAGAGCACAAATAAAAATTTTGAAGTAAAGAAAAACGAACCGGAAATCAAAATATTAAGAGAGACGAATGAAAGAGAAGTAAGAAATATGAATGAAACTAAAGATAACGGAATGTAAGGTGTCTTTCAGGTCAATTACACAGGCTGAAACTTCAGCAATTAATTGGACACAGATACAATGGCAAGATATTAGTAAGTTTGTAAACGAAACTCCTAACACTAATTTCCATTAGTTCAGGTTCTTATGGAGAGTATCTTAAAGCTAAATATATTCGACTTAATTGAAAACTATAATATGATCATTGAGACAATAAGAACTAATTATATGCTTCAACAATAGCAACTTAGCTAACAAAGTGACCAGTAGGAAAGGAATTTCTCATAAGGACTTGCAGCTGACGCGCTACTATAGTCTTTAGCAAAAAACACAGAAAGGCAAAAATGGACTATTTTACGTGAATGATTTGGAATGTATATGTTTAGTATGAGAGAAATAAAAAGATGCAGAGTAAGTAAAAAACAAAGCATCTACGAGTAACACATATAGGAGCACCACACTTGTGCTTTTTTATCTCAACAAACCACGTATTTGTTGGTCAACACATAGGTAGAAAATCCATACCGTGTCAAGAGAATCAGCCCCAGACGCTGCAAAGTTTGACACTCCAGTGATTGCAGATTCAACTGGAACATCAAGCTGTTTTCTCACAATGGCACACACTTTGTCCACTGTCTCCGGTTTGCCTTGCCTAAAGACATCAAAGATACCCTTAGATATGTTCAGAGATTGGCTATATTATGTGCTGTAATTAAAAATTAAAACTCAAATGTGCTACGTATGAGCTCTGTAATGGGTGAAAGATGCAGATGGGAATGCTAATTGTTATGCTAACTGTCTACTCATTCAACGAGTAATTGTTATGGTAATTGCCTACATCATTTATCTTCTCAACATTGAAATCTTTTTGCTCAATAATTCTGAACATCAATTTTAGGCTCACAACAAAATGAAAAATAGTTGAACATATAGATGCACTCGGAATATTGGAAAGTAATGTTTTGATTCTTCTTACTTAAATGCCTCTCGTTTGACAAAATCACTTTTTGACCTATAGTAGCTCTATCTTAATAGCATTGAAAAGTAGATGCCTACGGTAATCTTGTGTACAAAACAGATACTGAGGCTTCACCCTCTGTAATTGAATTCGAAGACAGTCCGCCTACGGTAATCTTCTCTTGGTTTGTGTCTTTCTGTTCTTTTTCATTCTTCTCTCTTAGTACTCTGATACAAATTTTCATCTCAGTTCTTTTTAGTGATATTCGTCTCTTTCATTTTTTCTTTTGCATTTCAATGGAAAAACAGATCTTGTACCTTCTGTTAGCCACAACGCCAGCCTTTGTTTTAAGAACTTCTGCTCTTTAACACTATTTTTGTGTGGGTGTGGACGGGTGGGCTATAAGCTGGTATAAAATAAAGAAGATGGGGAGCCTTTTTTCGAAGTTTGACTAAGCTACTGAGGAAGGAAAAAACCCATGAATGAGATGTTAGAAAGACTAAGAGCCAGTTGGATAGTTTGTATATGGGTGTAGCAGTATACTTTAAAAACTCCTCTCTAATTTGTTGTGCCTTTGAGAAACTGTCGCTATATTTTCGGAAGATACCAGAAATTCTAGGTTTGCTGGTTTGCCACAGATGCAGCCACAATTACCGGAGGTCGGGAGGAATACTTATACTGTAAATATACAACTACACACCACATTTCATTCAAATTATAGTCAAAGAATGATTTGATGATAGCTTATTTGCAAACGACATTTTCAGTCTCACATGTCTACACAATTCACCGCCGACACATTTTGACTTGATCTTAAGGACCAAGCTCCAAAAAGCTCCATAATTAGCTGAAAAGATAAATAACACAAATTTGCTATAACAACGTCTTCAGATAACCAACCAATAAAAAGAAGATAAAAAATACTGTGAGTTTGTTCTTCTGTTTTTCTATTTCATACATGCTTTACTTCAGTTGTTATTATTGAAATTTTAGTTCATCAATAACTCCAAAAATTCACCAGCCTAATGTGAAACATACACCAAAATCATAAACATGTCACCTATTCTTACTTATAGAACTACATTCACTACAAAAATCAATTGTATTCATTGCAAAGGCAGCCAATCATATAACAACTCATTGTAATTCAAAACATTCTACTAAACTTGTGTCATCCTTCTTATTTCTGCAAAAAACAATACGTGTACCTTCATGTTCAGTTTACTTACAGCTAAAAAGCCAATCTTTGACGACATAAATGGAGACAACTTATATGATGCTACGACAAGTCGATGACAGAACGAAGCTATGGAAAGCAAAACTTCACGTCCTCGAAAAGAGGCATGCCCAAACATCCATATCAGGCACAACACAGTTCCAACGTTACATACTTGCTGATGAAGAGGTTAACTCTTTTTCTTATAATTTCTTATCATGTACATTCGTACATTTCTTATTCTTTTTGCATAACCTGTACAGGGTACCAAAATTCAAGCAACAGCATTTGAT
>JAVXUO010002040.1:0-149960 GCA_033065855.1 Escallonia rubra | reverse complement strand
TGACATTACGTATGTTTTATTTCTTTGGCAGCACATATTCTGAGTTAAGTTCCTCTGCAAAGGAAGATAACCCACAGCCTGCCGTAGATCAGTTTTTGACCTTGAATGCCAGCTTGAACAACGCTCATCTGGTTGCCGATTCCCTATCCAAAACCATCACAGCTGGGTCATCTCCTGATCGTGAGGAAAACCCATCAGAAGAAGCATTAAAGGTCATGTTGGACAGACGTAAACAAGCAGCTTCTTGGATCCATGCTGCCTTGGCCACCAATTTATCATTTTTCACGGTATTCAGCAAACAAAATGCTTCAAGTCTGAATTCAGGCTCAACTCCAGCTCCAAGCCCAAAACCTGTGCCTGGAAATCAACCCATATTAGTCCTTGAGAACTCTACTAAGAATTCATCATCAAAAACTCAAGCCAAACCCCGCCAGGCCATCAGCTCAAAGATTGTAACATCAGGAACCCCACGTCGGCTGGCAGATGGACCAGCCATTAGTCAGAAGTCAAGATCTCCACCCCCTCTAACAGAATGGGTTAGGGGAGATGGTCTTGACGATGCCGTGGACTTGGCTGAAATGCTGCGAATGGAGTCCCAGGACTGGTTCTTAGGATTTGTAGAAAGGTTCTTAGATGCTGACGTGGATGCCTCCTCTTCTTTATCAGACAATGGTAAAATAGCAGGCATGTTGACTCAGCTCAAAAGTGTGAATGACTGGTTGGATGGCATTGGGTCCAGTACAGACGAAGGAGAATTGCCTCATATCTCTCCCGAGGTAATTGACCGAATACGAAAGAAGATATACGAGTATCTTCTGACACATGTTGAATCTGCTGCAGCTGCCCTTGGTGGTGGCTCAATATCGTTACCTACATCCGAAACGAAAACGAGAAGATGAGTAGTATTTTGCATCTGCATGCAATATTCGGACTAAGCCATGCAAATTTGCAGCTGCAAGAAATGGCAATGTGGCCCTTCAACTGCCAAGTGGTTAAAGGAGCTCAGTAATTTCTAACTTATGTATATAATTCCTACAAAGGGTTTGGTAATTACCATTTGTTATGCAGAAAGGCATATGATGTGAAGTGCAAGGTTTTGTTTTCCTTTTCCGGTTTTCTGGGAATGTTTTTTTACTCGAGAACTATACAAAATGATACAGATTGGGGATGTGTTCTTTTCCTGGTTTTCTAACTCAGATCAAAGTTAAAGTTATCGTACTGGTCAGTTGATTGCTTGTTTGCTTACAGCGCTTCCGTCTCTATGCAACCGGAGAATCAGTCGTGCCCAATCATAATTGCAATTGCTTTTGGCAGAGTTCATACCCGAGGCTTCATTATGCATCAGTTAAAAGTGTTTTCGCCTTGACGGCATTCTCTCACAATTTGTTTTAAGTAGCAATTTCCACACATCTGCATCGGTAAAAATTGGTGGGGATTCCCGCATTATTTAGTGCTCACTGATGGTTAAGCCGCACTGTTTAAGGCTTTGCAGATGGTAAGTTGGAGCTGCTCCCATTCCATTGGACATGCTCTACAGGGTGGTTAGTTGGAGCTGCATTGCAGATGGTAAGCTGGGACTAGGATCCTATTAGTTTTGTCCGCTAAAGCAGCGATATTGTACGGCAGATGATCCTTGTCCAGTAAGTTGGAGCTACGCCTTCGGCATGTACAAGTTTATCATCGTTAGTTATAAAAATTTATTTATAATGTTCAGTTGTCTCCAGGGTTATAGGCTTTATTTTGCATCTCAGTTATCTAAGGCTAAGCCACTTTAACCCCATAAAAAAAGAAAAGAAAAAGCACATATTACTGGCTTCAGAAGCTCAGCGGCGGCTTACCATCTTCTGGCGTCGGAAGCTCAGCAGCAGCTTGTGGTACCTTGTATGCCATTACGGGCCTGGACTGTACTCAAGAAAATGTGGCTGCCGCAAAAATATGATTTTTTTTTCCTTCGACAATGTCTTTGGGACAAATTTCCTACGAGGGTTGCCTTAAACTATTGTTACGTGAATATCTCTAGTACTCGTCTCTTATCTTTTCATGCGATGGGACTGCATCAAATCTCCTCATCTGTTCTGAAGCTGTTTGGCCCGTCTGCTTTGGTGGTCAGCTTGGCATTATGTTTAAGGGAAATGCACTCATTTTATCAGCATTGCTACTTGGGTAGCTCTTAAAACCTTTACACTCCATCGAGGCACTTTCTTGGGCATTCAATTGTGTAGCCAGAACCAAGTTGGCTTCCACCAACTGGACTTTTGCCTAGCTACTATCCTCGGACACATTCGGAAGTTAGGGCCTCTGCAATTGCATGCCTTGACAAAACTTTCTAGTCCTCGGCACTCTCTAGACGAACTTTGAACTATATAGACCAATAATTTTACATTCGTCCCCTCTTCATCCTACACAATGTCCTCTTATATCTATTTATTTCGCTATGTCTTGGGATTCATCGCGTTCAAGGTGAGTGAGTGAGTATAGGGGTTGAAGCTGTTTGTGCGGATGGCTTCAGATTGCGTTCATTGTCTCATTCTGTGTTATGTATGGATTGTTTCCTGGCCTATGTTCTGGGTCTCTGTTTTACTGTTAATAATTGGGCCTTAGTTCATGATATCTTACATATGCAACTCCACATACATGCTGTTTCTTTGTTGATTCAGTTATCAGGGGCTGGTGATCTATCTACGTACATTAGCCACTCCTGCGCTGCAGGCATACAACTACTAGCTGAGTCCCGACTTTCTACTCACAGAGCAGACAGACGACTACTGGCTGAGTCTGGACGACTTGCCTGCTTTGTAGGTACCGGTGCTTATGGATTGGGTTGTGCCTTCCTTGCAGGAATTTTTGCATCATCAGGTTGAGGCGTTCGTCTTTCATCCTCCGTAGGGATGGTAGTGACAAGGTTCCTAGTTGTTTTGTCTTCATTGTGTGCGTGTGTGTGTGTTGTAAGGCTTGTTTCGATTTGTTTTGGGTGGTTGTTGCTAGCTATACCTCTCGTTTGCCTATTATTGAATCTATTGGTAGGATTTTAACCCACAACCAATAAAAAAAATTATAAACCGCAAATTTCGTTGTATTCTTGAAAGGACTCAAAACAACGCATAACAAATTCTCTTATTAATTTATAATGAGGTTGATTATGGGATGGTGGGGATAATATTTTTATTTATTATTTTTGACCCTCCGATTAGAGAAAGTAAATGAAGCATAAAAATACATATGCAAGTAAGACACATTTATTTGTATGATACTAATGGACTCATGCATTAAACTTTCTTGTTAGAGTGCATAATGAACAGGAGAAAAATGGCTCTCAAAAGAAAAGAATACAAAACACATCTTTTATATCACCAAGATCAGAATAGTGAACCACTTCCCTTGTGGACTTCAAAAGCCAAAATAAAAATAATGGACTATCAAAATTAGCTACCAACAAATGCACTCTCGTGATTTGAACCTTTTGAATTTGCGAAAAACTTGTATCATGGCCTCGCATGGTAGACACGAATTTTTTATTTTTCCTTGCTTCATTCTTGCTTATAAGTCTTTGTGATGTTAACCTGACTACTAATGGTTTGGAAATCAAAGCTTGGTACGTATGACTTTGCCCAAGGACTTGACTATCACATCTCTCTTCCGGCTTGATCGAGAACCAAATGGTGTTTGTGTTTGATTCGACTTCTATTGTTTGTTACATTGCATACCAGGAATATCCTAGTTTTGCGATGTATAATGTTGTTGATGATCTTCTTCATTACATGTGCCACAATGTGATGAGGACTACTAACTTAAAGAATCCTCCTTAATTGCATCCATGTGCAAGTCAATTGTAAGACTATATTGCCAAAAGCACCACACTCTCTAGATAAGAGGCAAGTATAGAAGGCGTGCCAGTGGGTTAAAATTTGAAGCTCATCCAATATATCTCGTTGCTACAATGTTTCAGAGTGTAAGTTTCAAGGGATGAAGAGTTACTACTGTCAAATATTTATGGAAAGATTCATTCTTATTGTCTTTTGGGGATTGTTGCCACGACCAGTATGTGAAACTTTGGCAGAAAAATCCCATTTATTTTGAGATATATGTTCTTAAGCACTTTGAGTAAGTAATATGAAGGTGCTCCAGAAGAATATTGCGATAGCAATTTGCAAGCCTGAGAATATCTACCCACCGTCATTCTTTGATTCAATGAAGCAGTTGTCTGTTCACTTGGTGTATGAAGCTAAGATAGGTGGACTTGTGCAATATCTTTGAATGTATCAATTTGATAGGTAATATTTTTATCCTTCGTTATCATGTCAAGCAATGCAAACCCTTTTCATTGTTACCTTCAATATGCGTTAACCGTGTTCTATAAACTTCTAGGCTCATGTTTCATTTGAAGAAAAAAGTCTGTGATAAATCTCGTGTTGAGGCTCAATTACAGAGGCTTACAGGATGGAAGAACTTGTCAACTTTCGTAGTCAATATTTTGAGTCTGATGTTGATAAAAAGTTAAATCGACTAAGTCAAAATGAGAGGCCAACACAAATTTAAAAGGACACTTACTAGTGTTCAAATATTCAGATGGTCCATTCAGGCGAACCTATACTTGGTGGCTAGGGGATGAAGAGTATAAAGCTGCCACACTATAGGCCCTTTTGAGTTGCAAAGAAGTTTCATCTTTTGTTGAGTAAGCTAATGTCCTCATGTAACTAAATAGTTGAAAGTGAGTGAGAGTTTAGTTGCTTATATTGATTGGTAGTGAGTTAGATGCGGAATCTCAAATCATGACTCGAAAGGACTTGAATATTTTCAAAAAGTGCAACTTGTTGAATGGTTTAAAAAATATGTGAGTGTGAAGCCAAACTATTCTACAGTGATGTGATTAGTTAGTATGTTGACATATCTTTATTTTTTACGTCTACTTTAATAGGTTCAATCGGTCAACAAACCAGTTAATTCCCGCTTGAAAGTATTAGCTCATGGCCTGAGGCTACTTGTCATGGAGGTTTTATCGTCAATGAGTTTAGGTTTAACAAAAAAGATCTTTACCGTACTAAACAAACCCAAAATAGTGGAGTCTTGGTCAACGGTATCTATAATAATGAAACTTGCTGGGATTTTTATGGAGGGCTTGATGAGACTGTCGAGCTAACATATCTGGGTAGCAAAAATAGCTTGGTGATCTTCAAATGTATTTGGTTTGATATTACATGCAATTGAGGAATGCATGTTAACTCACAAGGGGTTGCAGATTTCAATATTAAGTCAAGACTTGAATAAAATGAATCATTTGTGTTTGCTAGTCAAGCTTCACAAGTGTTCTACGCATAAGGTGTCTCAAATCCTAAATCTCATTGATTTACTGTTATCAAGTTCATATAAATGTCAATTGCATATGACCGTGAGGTAGACACCCATCAAGCTAACCAAGCACCAGATTTGGTACCTGTTCAAATGAATAACGAGGATGACGATCTTCATCTTCAATCAACAGGGCATCTAGGAGAAGAAGTCATATATAATGTTGAGAAGATGTAGAAAGTGTTGAAGATGATGATGATGACTCTCACGATGAAGAGGATGAATCGCAAAGATGAAGCTGACGATGATGATGAAGATATTAGGATGTCATCCAGCGAAGATAATTGACTTGTAATTTTGACTTGTGTGACTTGTAATATACGACTTGTAATATTCACTTCATTTTTCAATAGTGAATGCCTATTTCCCCATTGTCTTGTACTTGATTACTCCGTCGTCACGATATTACCTTATCTATATACAAACTTAATATTTCATAAAGTTTCTACATCCAGTTATGTATGAATTATTTGACAGTCACGGTGGACGACAAGCTACATCTGCACCACTTAGTGGGGCGAGCGGTTCAGGTGCTGACAATGCACACTGTATTAGCATCCAGCAGCCCTAGCCGGAGGCTTCATCAGTAGCTTCATCATCAGGTAATTATTCTTAGTTTGCACTTACTTATTAATTTTACTTTGTACTTCCATGATTTATACTTAATTTTATAGCATCTCGTCGAGGTCGTGGACCCATACATGGCGTGGTTTTAGATTTCGAGAGGAAACAGAGAGCTACTGTTACTCCGAAAGGCGTGTTAGTATTGTTTACTCTTACAATTGACCTGTAATTTGATTATGGAAACTATTATGGTGCACTTATTTCATCTTATTGATTTTTTTTGCCAGATTCGTTGAGCGTGCGACAACTATTAAACCGATGTTCTTTTGAAGGGTAAGTTTTTTGACCCATACTTGGATTGGAAGGAATGAGATTTTGGTAAGAGATAGGGGTTGTGGCAAGAGTTTTAGATATGATACTTTTAAAATTTAATGATTCATAAAATGTGTCCTATAGAGTTGATTAACTAATTGTATTATTTTTACAATGGCAAGATGGCTATGAGTTTTCATTGTTGGAGTAAAAGGCTATGGGGAGAGAGGCCTTCTTTTTCCCACATAGCAAGAAGTTATTGTCGTGGCTTTCAATGCACGTGAACAAGATAAGAACATGTTTCCAGAAGGTGCACCAATGTGGGGCGGAAACAGTTTGACCCTTATTGGATCAAATCTAGAGTGTGGGCGCAGCTTGTTGAAAAATGGATACCTAATGAAAATTGGGAGCTGAAAAGTAAGAGTGGGAGTGCAAACAAATCGAACCAAGATCATACTCACATGAAAGGGACAGTGCCTTAAGATGTTGTCAGATATGAGAGTATGGTTGCGGACCCGCATTTAATTCAGAAGGAGGTGCGAACTCTGTCATACTCGAAGACCCACAAAAGGAGAAATGATAAAGGTGAAGGACATCTTGTGGGAGAGTTTGTTTCATAGGTTTCCAAGATTGTTGATTTAAGTTATATATAAAAGTTTGTCATTTAATTTTGGATGTCTTTATTGTTTATCAATTAATCATGCATTAACTCTTTATATTGTGTCTTGATTGTTTCGTAGACCTTTAAAATACTATTTTTAAGCGTGCTTCTGGTCAATCATCAGGCTCCCCAAGTACGGGTGACGAGGCATTGAAGTTGTGATGCGATACACCTGGGGTCGTGAATCCGAAGAAAGGGCTTGTACAAGGCACCATCTTGCCTACATGTACCATGATGGGATCTTCCTCATCCTCTACTGTGCACACATAGAGAGCTAACTAGCAAGAAAATTTAGGCCCGCATATGATTTCTTACCTTGCAGGAGCCGTGGCAAGATATTTGTCTGCTCATCAGGGACAAATATATTCACATTTATCAAGTCAATAGTTTAATTGGTTAAGTGTTAATATACAATCACTAACGAGTGTCATGTACGTTCTTTCAATATAGGGAAATGCTTTCCAACTAGATATCAATGCGGCTCTCGCCAATGAAGCGACTGGTGAAGAAAGGGACGACAATGAGTAGGATGCCTCTTTGGATGATGACTGACCTGGCACATGGTTTTCCCCTCCCCTCCTCTCTTGGATAATTCAGCCCCATCCCCTCCCTGTCCCCTTTGATAAATTCGAATTCACATTCGCCTCCTCAGTTGGGAAGCAAATTGCTTATGTGACACTGTATATTTTTGTATGAAAGTACATGGATCGATTGATATTGTGGATTGAATGATTGATTATGGTTAATTAGTAATGAATTGGATGATTAGGGTTGAATGTGGACCGATTAAAATGTTCGTATGAATTGAATTACAGGAAACCATTTGGATTTACAAAAAAAAAAAAAAAAACTTTTAAATTTTTTATTTTTCCTGAGATTATTAGTGACGGACTATTCAGTTACTAAAAGTTTTTAACCAGATGGGTGACGTCTTATTAGTGACGAATTATCTTTCGCTAAAAGTCCAATGTACCTTTTGCGATAGACAACCCGTTGTTAAAAGCTAGCCCTATTAGAGACAGACTTTCCGTGACTGAATTTTCGTTGCTAAATGTATTTTGCACGGACTTTTAATTACGGAAGTTCCGTTGTTAATCGTCTTTAGTGATAGACTTTTAGCAATGAAAATTTTGTCACTAAAAGTCTTTTTTATTTTTGAAAAAAAATCACTGAACATACTGAAATACCTTTAGAGATGAAATATTCCTTTGCTAAAAGTAATTTATTCCATAGGTAAAAGATTAACTTTTTCGGGCGGGTCACCAAATTTCGTCGCTAATCTCTTAATAACGGAGTTTTTACTAACAGACTTTCACCGACGAAAATTTTATCCGCAAAAGTTTTTAACTACAGAATTCTGGTGTTTAAAGAGGGAAAAATTTGTCGCTAAAGCCCTTCTTTGATGTAGTGAATTGATGGCCATCAATGCAAGTTCAAGAATGTTATTCTCCGAAATCAATGGAGTTTTGATGACTAATAAAATTTTCCTTTTTTCAATCAAGCCAATGGAATTATGATAACTAATAACGTTTTCCTTTTTAAAGATTTGTAAAACCTCACAAATATGGATTGAATTTTTGTTAGGTTAGTAGCCATCATCGAAGTATCATAAAGTATAGATAGACTAGCTAAAACCCTGTGCATGCGGATGTTCTAATAGATAAAAACCTTTTCAAAAACACTTCTTAGTTTTTGACACTAAGTTGGTAGAGAGTCAACGACGTTTAGGCTTTGGCGAGTCTCGTTTAGTAGTCCTACCAGTGGTAAGAAAATTAATCAAAGGAAATCAGGGTAATATAGTAGTGTGAGAACCTCTATCTAAGGCATACATCTTTCTTTGCGATTTACGCATCTTTTAAAATGTTTTTTTGTCGCTAAAGTTAGAATTTTGTTGTTATATGTACTTTTAGTACAAACATGCATGAAGGGGTGTGCAAAATGCAAATGTTGCTAAAGCTAGAATTTGGTTGCTAAACATACTTTAGTGATAAAAAAAAATATGCACTATGCCATCTCTAAATAGCAAAAAACTAAGATGTGTAAATAGTCCACCACTAAAACAACATCAGTGAAGATTGGAATAGATTCGTAACGCAACCATAAATCAAATGTTACTATTACTTGTGTGATTGCACATCATAAGAGATCGATGTGATAGTCTAGTCAAGTGCAAGGTGACAACTTGAACTCTCGTAGTATTGAAATATGCAGGGTAAATATGACCAAAAAGGAAACTAGAGAGAACTGACACATTAAGGGAGAATCTATCGTTGGCAGGTTAAGGGAGTAAAGAAGTTGATGGTTTCGTAAGGGTCGCGTGCTCTTTTTGGAATGACTTTTAGCTTCCAAAAAGACTTTTAGCTTCCACTAGCCCACCTATTCTTAGAAGCAAAATATTTATCTGTTAAACAATGATTGTAACCGCCCCCCCAACACATTCACACACACACAATGTCGATCCCCCGACCAAACCACACACACACATATCACACACCATGTTCCTCGAACACCGGTTCCTTCCTCGACGACCGCCATGTTCCTCCGCCACACACATACACACACACCCCACCAATGCTTTATAGTAAAAATACTCTTTAATCACCTAAAACTATCTCAACAAAAACTAGTCCGCACGCACATGCATACCCCATGAATGCTTTACAATAAAAAGACATACCATTCTTTACGGAAAACATACTCTTTAGTCCCCAAAAAGGTCTCAATAAAAACTAACCCACACACTAGCCACCACCAACAATGTTTTTTTATGTCATTTGGTTCGCCGTGGTCTTACGCACAAACATAATATGTGTACCAAAACCAACAATGATGTTGCCAAAAAATTAGGCAGGTTCCCTTAATTCAGATCGAAAAAAATCATAAAACCCAAATGGTGCTAGCATAACTAGATTGTAAGAAGTTATGGTATTTAGAAAAATCTTTTTGTGTCGATTTTTCTTTTCTAGGGATACTTTGATGCTGAAGTTATGCCGTGTTTTTGTTTTGGGTCAATTACAGTAGTGTCGAGGTTTGAGGGTAACTAAAAGCGTGGTCATTAGTTTAAAAAATGACTTCTTTCCATTGACCAAATGAAATACCCAAATACATAACAGTAAGGATGAGAAGACCAGATTGCCCTTGGAAGGCAAAGAGGCAGGGAAGAGGAAGACATAAGATTCCATCCTCTCTCTCTCTCTCTCACACACACACACTCTTTATTTCTCGTCTCTTCATTTCACAAACCCAAAAAAAAATCCTAAGTCATTGGCAGATTGAAGGTTTGATCGGCGAAGGAAGACATTACGGAGGAAAATCGGTAAGTTTTACTCCAACCTTTGCCTAGTAGTCACGGAACTGAGTAGGGTTTACTGTTGAACTCATATGATTATTGTCTAAACCAACCCAAGTTCTACGCGAAACCTTGCATCGATCAACACATTGTGAAGTTGCACGTTATCATTGTTGTCTGCTCAGATGAGATTTTAGTGTTTATAATTTTGTCTGTCAATCTAAAAAATACATTCATGGAACATGTTATCATGCATGTGATTTACGATGTTTAGGGTTTTCGTAACCTTTTAATTGAAATAAGGCTAATGGTGTATCAATTGTCTAGTTTATTTTCAGTACATGGATTTGCTATTTCTATGTAGGTCACATAGTTTGCTGATTGAAAAATTGGGGGTTTTCTTAAAAAAAAATTGTAATTTGTGGTTAATAGAGTCGTAATATTTGTGTTCTTGCAGTCTATTGCCCTTACATGACATTATTTATCCTTTAGAAATCTCATTATGAGATTAGGTAATTTTTTTTCTTTTCCTTTCATCTTATATCAGGTTCAACTATGGCTTCTTTTATCCATATCTTAGGGTTCATTTTGATAACAAGTTTGAGTTCACTATATATGGTGTCTATCCCGATAAGTACAATTATATAGAGTTTCTAAATGATATGTACGTGATGTAGGACTTAATTATACTCAAAACGATTTTAATATAATGTTTGGTGTAACTGCTTTAGCTGGTGGCGGTAACAACATGATTGATATCGTAGATGATAAGAGTTTGTTGAAGATGTTTATGTTAAATAAGATAGTGGAAGTGATACCATTTTAAATCAATGGTTTATAGGGAGCCAGAAGGGTCGTTGTGAGATTAGAGATGACAAGATGTATGAGAATTGATGGTGAGCAGTGATAACGACTCTGTTAGACTTAGAGAAAATGGTGATATGGGTTCAGATGGTGGTGACGTGGGTTCATATGGTAATGATGGGGTGGGGACGTCAGGAAATAAATATGTTCAAGGTTTTAATGAAGCTTGACTATGAGGAAAGTGATGACTTTGAATCAAAATTTTCTAGTGACTAGTGTTGATGGTAATAAAGATACTGTTGAGCACTTAAGGTTAAGGTATTTCAAAAGGACGCTGGTGATCCTATTACTTTGAGGTGGGCATGTTATTTGAGGATTGTTGTCTTTTAAAAGTGCATTGAAAGATTATGTGATACAATAAGGGTTTGTCTTGGTCTAGGATAAGAGCGATTTATTAAGGATAATAACACATTATGCAAATGAAACTTGCCTTTGGAGAATTCATGCTCCAGCATGTCCTAATGCAACCACTTTTAAGGTTAAGTTTGTTCGACCAGCTCACACATGTTAGAGAATCTAAAGTCTCAATAGCTACATCATATTGGATTGCCAAGAAGCTTATAGATGTGATTAGAGCAACAACATCAGAGTTGCTAGCATGCTTGTTGAGATGATGACGTATGGGGTGCAACCTAACAAAATGCAGTTGTATAGGGCCAAGTAAAGAGCAATACATTAGATGGATGGAGGACATGCTGAGTCCTATGCTAACTTCCAGTGTATAAGGAAGTGGTGAAAAGGAACAGCCCCCAAGCAGTTGTAGAACTAGAATATAATAGGCCTAACCTTATAGTTAGTCCTTCATTTAATAGGGTGTTTGTTACCTTTCTTGCTATGTTTGATGGATTCCTAAAGGGGTGTAGGCCATGAATATGATTTGATGGATGTCATCTAAAAGGAACTTATGGGGTGTTTTGTTGGCTGCCATTTCTATTGATGGGAACCATGGCGGGTTTTCTCTTGCCTTAGCTATAGTTAAGAGTGCAAACAAGAACATCTGGAACTTTTTCTTTGACAATCTTAAGAACCAAATCGGAGAGGGCATTGGTGAGCAGCCTTGGACATTTATGATAGATAGGCAAAAGGTTTTGGGGGAGGAAATCAACCATATATTTCCAAATGTGTACAATAGCCACTATTGCAGGCATGTGTCTGAAAATTTCAAGGCTAAGCACCCTGATTTCTTGTTAAGAAATAGCTTTTGGATGGCTGTTAGGGCTTATAATGCTCATGCATGTAAATATGCAACGATAAAGGTAAATGACCAAAGTAGGGAGGCTCATGATTGGCTTGCTAACCTACCAATATCAACTTGGTCAAAGTTTGGGTTTGATCAAATGGCAAGGTGTGATAGTAGCACCGATAACATCATTGAAAGATGCAATAGATGGTTAGGGAAATTGAGATATTTTCCTATACTGGACTTGATGGAGCAGCTAAGGAGTAAGTTGATGAGCAGATTTCCCATTAGGTTTCGAAAGGCTTCCACTTAGGATAGGGTGGTACCCCCAAAGGTTTTTGGAAAAGTTGAACAAGATTAGGGAGGCTTCTAGAAAGTGTACACTCTTAGTGGCTGGTGAGACATAATTTCAGGTTAATGAGTTCAATATCAATTACATTGTGAATCTTGATAAGATGACATGTGAGGACAAGGTGTAGGATGTAAGTGGGATTCCATGCATGCATGTTGTTGCATGCATATCATAAAGAGGGGGAATCTTGAAAACTACTGTGCTCTTTGAAGGCATGTGGATGTATGATACATTGTTTACCAGATATGTTGTGGTGCCCTGACATTGAAGTTACTCCTCCAACTGTGTTGCCTCCACCGCTGAGAAGGCTGCTTGGTAGGCCTAGGAAGAACAGAAAAGAGGAACATATGAGCCAACACCAAGTCAAAACAGGTCAGGCCTACTTAGGTGTGGACTGTGCAAGAAGCTTGGACATAATAGAAGGAGATGCTAAATTAAAGAGCTCTTGTAAAGAACAAAGGGGAAGAGTAGGGGTATGTTTAAACTGTATTTGTTTGTTTTTAATTTTTTCATTTAACTATCCTATATTTTTTTGCCAAACTGTGTTGTTTGATATGGTTACAGGGAAATGCTGGTGCTGGTGCTACTTCTACTTCTGCTGGTACTGCTCCTGGTGCTGGTGCTCTTGCTACTTCTGCTATTGCACCTTAAAGCTCTCAAGCTGCATCAACTTATATAGCATAGGGATGTCATTTTGGTTTAGGGATGTCATTCTGGACGTAGAAGTCTGACTGTACGTGTGCTTCATTTTGTGTAACACTTGTATAAGTATGTCATTTTGTTGAGGGATGTCATTTTGGACATGACAGTATTTTTCCCCACTGGATTGCAATCTATGTGAATTGAAAAGTTGAACTTGACTATTGTTTCTTGTCAACTGTGAATGGTGCCTATTGTCTTTTGTTTCGTGTCAACTATGATGTGCACAAATGCAGCATAACAACAAAACTTTTGTCCACTAAGCACATCACTAATAACATAACAACACGACACAGTTTGTTGCATAATGATGTACACAATAGCATAACAACGCATCATTAACTGTTGCATACTAACCCATTACATAATAGCATTGAACAATATTAGTACATCACACATTACAAATCACTAACAGCTAGTACTTCACTCCAATTGCAATGGTCACTAAACACATCAAGAAGCATCCTGTTATAGTTATTTTAATCATTTTTATGATCTCTTCAAGGCAGTCCATTTTTACACTTAGTACCTGCCATGCTCCCTTAAACCACCAAATTGACCATATTTTCCCATGACTTCAGGTATAGTTTGGGTGGTAGGCTGGGTTGCAAGTAGTCTAACATTGGTAGGATTGCACCAAGCAAACATGTTCCATTCTCCAAATGCACATGTATAATACAACTTATATTTGTTGTTGTGGGACCTTGAAACCCAAATAGAAGTCGTGTTTTCACAATTGCAATTTTCGTCCTCATAGTTCCATTCACATTGTTGATTCTGTCTCTTACGTCCAATACTAGAATAAGACATGGTAATTGACATTCACAATCTCTAAATTAAGAGGAAACTAGTGATTAGGCAACAAAAAACACAAAAAATCCCACTTGAGACTTCTATCAACCCGGTGTGCATAAGCCCAAACCATTGGGACTGAACCAAAAACTGAAAGTATTTGACATCCTGAAAATGAAAATGACTTGTAGATGTTAAGACAGTCTAATTATGCAAATTTATCCCTAATTTTGACCACCAAATTTCAAAATCTACCTTATAAATTTGCAACTCTGTTGCAAAATCTTGCTACCTTTCTTCAAAATAGAGCTCCTTTCTTTTATCTTCACGGTTTTGCCTCAGTCCATGCATTTTTACAACCTACCTTAGTCCTCACTCTCTTCTTCTTCTCCAACTTTGCATTCACACGAAACAACCTGAGTTCAAGTTTTTACACTTCTGTCTATTTTGTATACTTGTCGTACTGTTGAAAGAGAAGGTTACATGGGTTCCCATCTCACGTGAGATAGAAGGCATAAATTTATTCCGTACATTTTTGTATATAGTACAAGGGTAGTATTGCCATTTTCAAAAAATAAATTGATGATATCATAAAAAAGTACACTTTTTGGACAGATACCTGATGTATGGACACAAGTGTTATTTTTTTAACATTTATGTCGTCGTGGTGTCTTCAAGGTGGCAAGTATGACATCATGTGGAAGCAAGCTTTAATTAGCTATACCAGTGATTGCCTACATCTACAGTGGCTTAAGGGAGCTCACCTCTTTTTCTCGTATAAAGAAATGTGAAGAAATATTTCCTATACATCATGTCTATGGGTGGATAGGAAGTTAATTCGACACTTACTTCTTTTTCGATCTCATTCACTGTGGTGCTCGCATGACTAAGTTTTTCAGTGAAAGGATGGCAAAACGATTTGATATTTCAAATGCTTGGGATTCACTTCATGATGTTAATATGTTTACCTTAGCTGCTTTGAGCTTGTACAAGCAAAAACAATTCACTCTAATACACTAACAAATAACGATCATTTATCATCATCTTAGAGTGACTACTTCATCAGCTTCACTCAAGCTACTTAACCCTCGACACGGTAGTGGGTATATCATTGATCCTTATAGTCCTCACAAGACTAGCTACAATTTGGCTTCTGCAAAGACATTCCAGGTGAGTTAAAGAAAGAACTCTATACGACCTCACTAGACGAAGTGGTTTAACATTGGCAATCATGCATTCGTTTCTTTAGTGGGTCTCAACTTATTATTCCATCTCAATCTACCAAGGCATTTTTTGTTCAATAGAGTACATTTTAGTTAAATTGCTCAGCTTACTCGAAATACTTATTTCATTCCTACTTAAATTTTTACACCGGTGGGCTTTAAGGCCAAGTACAAAAAGAAAAAGGGCAAGTCTAAAATTAATTAGGACTACTCTGCAGGCTTCTCCACCAGCTAATCACCACCTTCTTGACCTTCACTCGATTGCAAAGGTGTTTCCTCCATAGGCCGCACATGCTCTTCTGCCACCACCTCTGGCCTTTTGCTTCAAGTCTCCCTAATTGGGCGCTGCAAAGAGCTCAGACGACTTTGAACAGGAAGGCTTGTGCACCGTGCTGCCTCCTTGGCCTCAACCTTCTTTACCAACTTGTGCTCAAATGAGCTCAAGTCCAACTCAGGGAAGGTTGTAGGAACATCAGCCTAACACCCACTATAACCATGAACAAGCGACCTTTTATCATTACAAGCACGCACGACTTCATAGTCAGGCGATTATTTGAAGGCAAGCACTGTTTGGGAGCAACAACGGTCCTCTAAGCCTCAAATCACTTTACAAGTGTAGCTTTGGACTTCTCAAGTCGCTCAACCATCTTCTCAAGGTCGGCTAATTTCTTCTCGGCCTTGACTCTCAAGTTACTAGCCACAAGCACTTTTAGCACCTTCAGGGCCGCAATCACTTTTTGGCGCCGATCTGTACATGGGCTAGAGCCTACAAAGAAAACAATTAGAATGTGTTTTGACGATGCAAAAATGTAAACCAACGCACTGACCATGGCCATATTCTGAACCATCCTGTTAGTAGTAGAAATGGGTCATGTTCAGAAAGATGGACGCGGTCCATGGAATTGATCGCTTTGAATGACCATTCTCAGGTTGTTCGAGCACTATTAAAGACAGAATTCTCAGTTGTCATGATCCAGTCTGGACCATGAGGAACGTCTGACTTGGCTGAACCAGATGTGCCAGCCTTCATAGGTGCTTTCCTCTTCTTGGGAAAAAAATATGGAAAAACATACATAGATACCACGTGTCACTGGGAACAAACTTCTGACCCGATCCCTATGCTCTCCTATAATCTGATAAGGAATATTTTATATCTGTCACGCCCCCGACCCGGAGGCAGACCTACACAAACTATTTCAAAATATTCCTACTTACTAGAAATATAATACCAAAGCATTTACCAAGAAAATAACCTCAAGAGGTAATCAGAGCTCTAAACATATCCCAAAGCAATAACATTTGCATTAACCATCAATGTCTAATAAATGCAGCGGAAATCCTCATAACAATAATTACTTCACAGGAACCGAGATTTCAAAAAGTTACTTAATCAAACTATTACAAAATCCTTATTCTCAACTGACTAAAGAGAGTCTAAAATTTAAAAACAAATCCAAGCTCACGCATATAGCTAACTCTTCTACCTTGGTCTCAGTTTAATTACCTGAAATGGGAGGGAGGGGGGGTGAGCACAAAACCCAGCAAAGATCACACAAACACATCCACAGAATACAACGTAGGTAGTCAATAACATGTAGCTGAGTCAAAAAGAACATATGGAAACAAAGTGCATAGACGAAAAATAATCTAGCACGACAATTCTCATTTCGGGATATTAACCCGTATCAAAGATCAAATCAAAGTCAAAGTGTCACACTCGAATATTCGCACTAATAATCGAATACGATGCAATCACGCAATACGTGATTGTAAAGCACATTAACCTGAGCACGCAAATGTTCTAAATTCAAAATTGCATACCGGTAGCAATTGCCATATCATGTCATGACATCACGTTAACCTAAGCACGTGAAGATTCTAAAATATTAGTTCAATTTAAAGAGACCAAACGGACATCAAAGTATCTCACCGATATATTAGCCGCAACAGTATCAAAACTTGCATTTCAATAAGGACGACTTAATAATTTCAGAAACTACTCGATATTAGACTCGAATTGAAGAGGACAAAAATTCGAATTTAATGAGATTTACATCGCTTGGATCCGACTTCACATGAACCCGAAATCATAAAAAAATAATAATTCGGGCACATAAAATCAACAAGGAATCATTAGTCTTCACATGTGGTGGCCCACCAAGGTTGCTAAGACTTTACAATGATAAATTAAAGCTGCACATGATAAGTAACGCAAACAAATCAGAGTGTGAAGTATGAACACACACAGAACACACGCATATAAAGGCTCGCAATTGGAAGGTCAGTTCAGAGGCACATCACCGTCACCGTGAATCTCAATATCAGTGATATAGATTAATAGAAAGGAAGGTACGAATCAAAGGAAATTATCAAGAACCGCGAGTACGGGTTCCGTTTCATTAATAGTTTCAAATCAATAACGTTAATTTGTTACTGATTTATCGACTGAATAGTGAAGAAATTTACGCAAAGCAAGAGATAGATGTAGTAAGTAAAATTCTTACCTCAAATCTATGTAATAGTCTTCACCAAATTGCGAAAGCTTTCGAAAATCTTAAAACCTAAATATTATAATTAACCTACTTACGTTAAAATCTTAACGACCACAATTCTAATATCATCTAATTCATCCTTATAATCAAAAGTGGGTTCAAGAATCTTACCAATTGTGCACAGAAGATTGCAATCCTCCAAAACCCTAATTTTTCCCTTCTGTTATTTCTCTGTAAGGCTAAAATTGAATATGTCGATAAACAGACTTGGCTAGCCCTTAAAAGTCTCTAAGTTTAATAAATAATTAAAAGACTCATAAATGTTCATTACTTATTTCAGAATACCCCCAAAGTAATAAAATTTGCAAAGGTGTCCACAACACCTCACACAAATAACGATCAGTGCCAACCCGCGCCGTAAGTGTTTACCTTCCATCACATATATAATGTAATGAACGTGGGTGTAAATTAGAATTGCATATATTAAACCAATACCCATTCACACATGTTCGTAAATAAGTTTCACTCTTACTCGATGTAAAACTTGTGAGAATATGGTTTTCAAAACTCCGTATGACGGGAAAATTACTCCGTTATCCTTTTGGTACCGATTTTAAGTTCCAAGGGGTAGTCCTTTGTCGCACCACATAAATGCGCGAGCGCGGAGAGAGAGAGAGAGAGAGAGAGAAAATAATACTGTTACAGTTCCTATTAAAGTCGTAAAGTGTAACCGGACTAATTAGAACTAGTCTTTTCTAAATCTAGAAAAGTTGATTTTGCGCACCAGATGATGTGGGTGTGGATGGCAAATAAAGGTCAAATATGCTGTTCATATCACGTGACAGAAAGGCAACCATGGGGTCTCAGTTGGTGTACTCACTGCTTGCCACCCACCCAGTCCCCATCTTCTTTTTGCCTCTACTTATTCTCAGTCAGTACTGTCTCGTTGACTCTAAGCTAATCATGAAGTGCAACAGCAAAAAGGATTAGATTAGATTAGATCTTAACCTCCTCATCAAGCAGGGCAACAGGTAACTCGAAGCAAGTCGAACCAGACTCCGATTGGTTTTATGCCTAGAAATTGAGCTTAATTGGGTATGGCAAAGCCTATAACAAGCCTGCAACTCATCCCCAATTGCTCACAAGCTCGAAATAGGGTAACTTGCAAATAACCCTTGGGGTTTACAACTTTTAGCGAATAAACTCGATCTAATCCTTCATTTTGGTGATTTGAAACCGCAACATTGCCAAAAAAAAGTTGCAACAGCTGGATCCAAAATTGAACTGACGTTAAAACATCTGAACGGAAATTAGTGAATGGTTATACATTAAGGAGCGATAAATATACACCGGATAATTTAGTAAACTCAAATATCAGTATGTCACAAAAAAAATGAGTAGAAGTACCAAAACCAAATTATAGTTTCATTGTACTAATAGTTTCATGACCTACAATTAATTTCTTGCCTTTCATATGCGACAAAAGAAAATTTTCAATTCCCGCTGTCCCTATTTTTCTTGCCTGTCATAATCATGGGAGCAGCCGTCCCTATTTTTCTCATCTTTTGAAATACAAAGAGAGAGAAAAGATAGAGCGTAGAGAGAGAGTAGAGAGAGATACAAACAGAGAGAAAAGATAGAGCGTAGAGACAGAGAGTAGAGAGAGAAAGTGTGGAAGAAAGAGAGAGAAGGGAGAGATTGGATTGAAGGTAGAATTGGCGGATCGAAGATTGTGTTTCAGAGGAGGAGGATTTCATAAGGTAATCACCCCTAAAACCTTTCCATTCAGCGTCTATGTGTATATATAAACTTTTATACACACACACACACACACACATATATACACACGTTTTTCTTCGCTTAAAACCCCACAAATTTGATCGTGGATCTTATATTGATGTTATAGAAATGTATTAGGGTGTTAGAGGAAAGGATTAGAGTAAGAAAAACGAGAAAAAAAATGAAGCAAAAATGGAGAAAATCGAAAATTAGTGTTGCTGTTAGGAATACTGTTCACGCTGAAGAAGATTGTGAACAGTAACCCCCCGTGTGCCGCATGTGGGGTGGCCTCCGGACACTGTTTCGGCCAATTATTTTTACAGTTGCAAAGTTATTTTAATTTTAGAATTTCTGAGAAATTTTCAGAATTTTCTGAAATGGTTTAATATTTTTTATATTTTGTGAATGTTTGAAATTTCTAAAATTTGTTTGAAATATATAAAATGATTATATAATTCTGAAAATTTTTGTGTACATTTTATATGATTCTAAGATATTTTTGTTAAAATTTCAGTATTTTTAAAGCTAATTTGATATGATTTCCATGCCGCATTTATTTGGACAAAATGAATTATTTAAAAATAGTTTTAATTTTTTTTGGCCTGATCTAAGTTTTTATATTTTTATTACATATTTTAATGCTCTTATGAAAATTATGGGATTTTTTTTGTTCTAGAAATATTAATAGCTATTTTTGGGCTTCTCTTGTATTTAAAGAAATTATTTTAATTTCAAAATATTAAAAAATTTAGAAAATTCACATTTTGACTTTTATTATATTTTAAGTTGTAAAATTATTTATTATAAATTTGGGGTATCGTTATGCATTAAGGAATGTATAGGGTTTTCGATTAGCTGGGTACAGTTGGTTGTGTACGGGACTCGCTTTGGGTTGCGTGATTCCGAGTTGAGGAGTGAGCACGTTGTGGGTAGCTGATATTAGGTTTATAGCGTAATAGTATAGATTGTTTTCGAATAAATAAATTGCCAATCTAGGTGGATTAAGAGGACTTAAGATCGAGGTTGTGTAGTATCACTTAACTTGGATCGAGGTAAAATTTTTCTATCCGAACCCTACTCATCATTCTAAATTCATATGTTTTAATCTTATCTGTTTCGCGAAATTGCTTTGAACTCTGGTTTTATAAATTTTTATAAAAACATTTGGATTTGCCCGTGAAACCTTGACTTCAACTTTTAAGCAATCGTTTGGAATTCTTTGTTCCCTCTAGTGGCGGAATTAGAATTTCACTCTATCGGGGTGCACTTTGTTGTTTGACTTTCAATCGACTGTTAATTTTAAGCACGTATTCAGAACCACCCCCACCCCGTTCAGGCGTGTTAAGGATCTTCAGTTGCTATGTTTATTGTTTACTTATGCGAGCTCAAAAATGTAGTTACAATTTAAAGCCCAGATGAATTCTTTTTCATACATGTCCATGTATGAGAATAACATATATTTAGTGCACCACTATAAAAATGCTCTTTATAAATGCTAAATCGCAGCGCGTTAGCCAAAGTCTTCTATAAGTAGGGGCTCATAAGTTTGTGTTTGAAAGTGGAATTAATGAACATCAAATTGTGACTAAATTCTGACATTGTTCTCCTAGACACACATTTCTCTAAAAGTAAGCATGGGGAAGATCATTAGAGTTTGTGGAGACAATGTTTTTAAGCTTTTACAATTTATGTACAGAAAGAGGAAATCAGAAGAAGAAGAAAATTCTGCATTATCTTTCTTTAGTTACTGAGGCTTTTGATGGTGATAAGCATCCACTTCCTAATAACTGAAATCATCCCCATCTTGACATACTCTTCAATCTCTCCCTAAAATAAACATGTATACCTTTCCTTTGCCAGTAAAAAACTTAATCCCACAGCCACTAATACCTGAAGAAATAACATTAGGTTAACTGTATCATAACACTTTTCTGCTACCATAGCTTCACCAACTTTGTCAGATGGCATCTGGAATACCAAGAGTACTGCCTGCATATGATTTGAAGATTGTATTTATTTGTCAGTGAAAGCATGCAATCCAGTAGTACAAGCAGAAGAACTTAAAAGGCTAGAAGCGATGATAATGATGATTACAAATTAATCTAAAATATCGATGATGAAATTAGAAGTAATGTATGAACCAAGTGGTGTTAGTTTTCAATATCTCACTTGGACTTCACATGCAATATGGATCATAAAGTCCATGTTCCTTTTTGTGCAAATAGTGCGAAAAATACATATACCTGTTTCCATATAGTGTAGCTACCCTTGGCAGTCTTAGTTGGTGCGTTCTTGTAGCACCTAAATTAGAAATGTACAACCTTCTGTGTAGTCTTTTTTTGAAGTGACATCCTTTACCATATGTATTTCGAACAACAAACACTATACAATTCATTTTGACAGAATAAAACATAAGGAACCAAACATAATGTGTTGCACAACAAAGTAGCATGTGATATTAAGAACCACAAGAACATTAGAGGAATTTTCTACCTTAAAACCTTCTGCAGTGGTATCTGTAACTTGCCAACCTTGATCAAGCGTAGAGAAGCCCCAACCACCCTTTGAAATGTGGCCATACCATGAACTCGGATTACTTGAACTGTCTTCTGTCACCTTCATTTTGAAGGAAAAAAATAACATATCATAACTTATTCTACTCTGTCATTAACCAATCAAACTTTAAGGATAAATGGACGTGAAATGTTGTTGATTTCTTGTTTTACGTTAACGACTAATTAATTTTGGTGACCGGTAAGTTTGTGAAAGTTATCTCTGTGCTTTTGATGAAATCATTTGCCTTTCTAAGCATTGAACCGTATTCATCAATGATGTTGGTTGTTAGTATTGCTTGAACCGCAAAAGCAGCATCCCACAATTGAGATCCATTGTAGCGATTTATCATTTCATAATCTCTTTGCAAGTTAATCAATAAAATAAAGCAAACTCCATTTCTCTCATGAACAAACATAACATTAGATTACATAGTGGGAAACCCACTGCCGGCCGACAAGAATCAACAAAGGTTTTCTGAATTTCTAGTCCATTAAACCTAATAATCAACAAAGCTTTTTTGAATTGTCAATATAGCATCTCAATCAACATGTAATCAGGGAATCAAATCCATCTATGTATGAAAATCAAATTAGGAAAGCAATTGGGAAAGCAAATGATAAATATGAAAATTCGTACCTAGATCTGAAAATGATGAAGGCAGTTGACTAATTGACCTGTCACGGATCATTGATCGGTGGTCGCCAGAAGAGGGCTTCGTTGTTGGCCGGTGGAGTCCTCACCTCGTTGTTGCCACTCGCCGGTCACTGCTTCTTCTAAATCTGTTGACGGTTCCAGATCTGAAGACGACCTCCTCGGCAGTCAGCGCCTCCGCTCGTTCCAGTTCTGAGTTGGCTTCCACTCGCCGTCACCTGTCGCTGGTGAGTGGGTGTCTTGCAGCTATCAAGCAAAACTAACAAAAGACCAGAACTACAGCAGATGTCATGTAGTCTTCGAGCCATCATCTGTGATAGTAAATCAGAATGAGGAAGGAGGAAAACATGTAAGTAATGAAGAGAATGCAGCCAGGGAAGAGCTATCAATCAGTAACCAGCAATCAGTAAAAAGCACTAAACCGATGCCAAGCCCAGGCGCATTCAATTTAGTATGAGCGAGTCATAACTAGAGATCTTTCCTCGAGAATGCTTGAGATTCAATTTTTGGAAATCTACGTCAACGGATTATTTTTGACCCAGACGGGTTCTACCGATTACCAAAGACCATTGCATTTATCATTTCCAAATGCATTTGAGCTAACAGCATTGGACCTGAACCATTTAGGAAATGAAATACAGAAACCCTAGGACCACTTTGAATAAGAGGCAAAAGAAACAAGAGGAGATTAATGTGCATCAGTTAAACATTCGTGACAATCATTATAAGACGCAAAAAAATTGACATTTATTTTGGAATGGATGGGGAAATTTTATATTGAAATTTTTTTGGTTACTACTCTGGTTGAACAAGTCTTCCTCCTACCCTCCATATAGCTAGCGACAATCAATGAGTCGTTAAATATTTTTAGTGGCTTTTATTTAGTGATGTTAAAAATTGATACTGTACGTGTTAGCAAAAAAATCACTAAGAACATTTAGCGACTATTAATTGTTATTATATATGAGATTGGAAGAAGATTCGTACAACCAGGTATCAGTCAAATTTTGCTCTATTTTTATTTTGTTGTCGAGAATAGTAAAAATGGATAAAAATGTGCAGGTATTTGGTGAAGAGAACGGAGAATTGCATTCCGAAGCTAACTCACAACTTCTCAAAACGTGGATTTCCGCTTCTCTTTTGGCCAAATGGAACTCCATATGGAAGTTGAAATCATTTCAGAAGAAACCATCAGACCATCTTCGTCCAAACTTTCTCATCTTACAACCTTGAGACTCTCTCTCTTGGACCAGCTTTCCCCACCCATTTACATCCCAAATATACTCTACTACCCCATGAATGCTGATGTCCATCCAGAGAAAATCAAACACGTCGCGGCTCGACTCAAGGTTTCTCTCTCAAAAACCCTTTCTCACTTCTTCCCACTCGCTGGAAGGATGCAGGATCGCTTCTCCATCGACTGTAACAACGAGGGAATCCCGTTTCGCCAAGCGAACGTCAGCTGTAACTTTTCCGAGTTCCTCAAAAAACCGAGGACTGACTTGCTGGAAAAGTTTCTTCCGTGCCCACTATATAGCAACGAGCCGGACAGTGCCAAGGTTCACATTGCTGTCCAGCTTAACATCTTTGCATCTGGTAGCGGAATTGCCATCGGTGTGTCCTTCCTCCACAAGGTGATCGATGCAGCCAGCATGGCGGCTTTCCTCAAGTGCTGGGCTGCCATTGCTCGTGATGAGGATGATAAATCAGCACTAGTATCATCCGATGTTGACTTTGAAGCAGCATCACAACTCTTTACTCCTTCAAAAGAAGTACCAAGCGGTGACCAGTTTCTCCTTAAGGATGAAGATTTGCCGAAAAAGGCAGTGAAAGCTGTCCGCAAGAGATTTGTGTTTGATGCCGCTGCAATATCCAGCCTAAAAGCCGAAGTGACGAGCGAACTCTTGTCTAACCCTTCCCGTGTTATGGTTGTGTCCGGCTTCATATGGAAGTGCACCATGGCTGCCTCCAAAAACCCAAAATCCCCGTCAGTTATGACTTTGGCAGTAGACATGCGGCCGCGAATAGTTCCGCCTTTGTCGCCAAATTGCATCGGGAACATGGCCTGGCTGGCAATGGCATCCACCACACCCGGAGAGAAAGATGAGCTGGGCCATCTGGTGTGTTTGATAAGAGCAGCGGTGGCGAAAGTAAACCATGACCACACAAAGAGTCTTCAAGGTGAAACCAGGTTTGCAGCGGTATCCAAGCTTAGGGAGGAATTTAAAGAAATGCAGTGGAGAGGAAACAGAGGTGGGGGTTCAGACAACACTGTGAATGTATTGAGTAGCTGGTGCGGGTTTGGTTTTAACCAAGTAGACTTTGGATGGGGAAAGCCGACATGGGTTAGTCATGCTGGGAGCCAGTATGACTGCTTGGTCGCCAACCTTGTTACCTTGATTGAAAATGGAATAGCCGGTGAAGAGATTGAAGCATGGATCACCTTGGATGAGCATGAAATGTCTATCCTGGAACACGATCCAGAGTTCCGCTCCTTCGCCTTGTTGAACCCAAGCATCGCTGCATGAGTAGCTATGAGATGCATCTGATTCATTGTCTGAATTTGTCCTTCAGATCGAGACGTGCAATAGTAATTGTCATCAAAGCCCTCTATGTCTTTGCAGACACTGAAATTTGTACCATTCAATAATATAAGATCTTGTTACCGGTCAAATATTTAACATCATGACAAAAGCGGATTCAAGTTCTGTGATTTGGACCAAGCCTAATTTAATGATCTACCAACCTAGGCCTGATCCATTACTATGGGTCAGTTATGTCACATGTTAGAATCAAGTCAAATTTTGATCAAGAACCATTTCAAGATTACAAGGGAAAAAAAGTCTCTTCAATTAAAAAAGTTAAAGCCCACATGAGTCTTTCAAAATTGAGCTCACTGCTTTGCTTATAAATATAGACCTAGGGGGTAAAGAAGAAATACACATGGTATTGTCTCACACCTTATGCTTCATTTAAAGAACAACACGTACTAACATACTGCCGTTATTCAATCGAGCACTTCAAACGAGGACTAATTTCCTCTTGATCTTAATTGAAGAGGAACTCTCATCTTCAACATCAGCGATTTTACAAGTCAAGGATCGCCACACTTGTTCGGAATAAAACCATGAAGTCCTCGATCAAGCATCATTTCGACGATTTTTCAACCCCAAAGATCGAAGAAGAAAAAATTCACATTTCACGATCAAGTTGTTTCAGCCATTGGATTGTGATCAAATCGGAGATCGAATAAGAGGATTTACATTTAATCAAGCGGATTCTGCCCTCATATCTTTCTATGTAGACGATTCATAAATAACCTCAGACACATCAATGGCACCACAGAAAGTGCAACAGGCTCAAGTCAGGGGGGAAGTTGTGAAAAGTGCCACCACGAGAAGCCTTAGCAGCAACACTTTACTGGTCCCGTGACTCGAAGCAGGGCCTATGATAAGATTATTACCCCCGCCCGAGGGATGGCACCAGTTTCCAAGCGTACAATTCAATGAGACAGTCATTTCACTGTGAGAGACAACTGACCAGACGCCAAGTCGTACCTATTGAGTAGTCTGGCAAAGAATGGGTGAATAAATATCCTAAAGCCGTTGTAAAACATATCTACATACACAACTATTTGGTCTATGATACACATATTGGTCGCCTCTCCTTCAGTCGGTAACCTCAGCTTAACATACTTAGGAATTTCGCAGCGTTCTCTCAATACCTTGAGATCGTAGCTACTTTGCTTCTAAGCGTGTGGGCGTCGAAAGGTTTGAGACTACTAGCCCTCTCGGAGGGCACCCGGGGCTCAATATAAGGTATTAGAGGAATCTTTGTCTAGTACCATGGGGTCAAAGGTTCTATCCTCTATTCTAGTGCTTCTAGCATCATTACTAGCATTGGAAACATGTTCAATACTACCGGACGACATGTTTGTGGATCAAAACAAAGAAGATTCAAAAAATTTGAAAAGGGTCGAGGCCTTACTTAGAGAAAAGGGATGTATTAGGTGTTTGAAGAACTCCGGTCTCTCTTCAAATTCTCGGGTACTCCTCTTCGAACAGCCTTCTAGCTCTCAAATTTCTCTCAAGTAAAGAATCTCTCCTCTTGCTATGAAATCAAGTGATATGAGCGAAAATGAAGGATTCACCCTCTTATACAGGGAACTAATTCATCCAACGGTGAGCAGATGAGCTCCGTTGGCCTCTCAGCTCTCTGCTCGCTTCCACAAGCAAATGAGCTCCCATAACTCTAAGTGCTCTGCTCGGCACGCCGACCAGATGAGCTCTGTTGCACTCTTAGCGCTTTACTTATTAGGCCGAATAGATGAGCTCCATTAAACTCTAAGCTCTCTGCTCATCAAGCCGAGCATACGAGCTCCGTAGGAGTCTTAAGCTCTTATCTTGTCACGTTGAGCAGTGGCGCTCCGTTGGATTCTAAGCACTTTGCTCGTCATGCTGAACAGATGAGCTCCATTGGAGTCTAAGCTCTCAGCTTGTCACGCTGAGCAGATGAGCTCCATAGGAGTCTTAAGCTCTGTGTTCGTGATGCCAAGCATCAGACGAGCTCCATGTGAGTCTTAAGCTCGCGATGAGCAGATAAGCTCTGTTGGACTCTAAGCTCTATGCTCGTCACGCCGAGCAGACTAGCTTCGTTAGAGTCTTATATCTTTGCTCGACTGGCTGAGTAGACGAGCTATGCTGGACTCTTAAATTCTCTGCCCGGCCGGCCGAACAGACGAGCTTCTGTGGGTTCTTGCCGATCAGACGAGACCCTCAAATGAAACTCTCTGCTCGACCAACTGGGCACAAGAGCTGCTTCCCAGGCCCTCTGCTTGGCCGCCAAGCAAAAGAGCTCCTTCAAATTGCCCTTTACCAGGCTTTTTCAAGTAGGACAGCTCACTTCACCTCAATATTTGGGAGCCGAGTAAATGTGCTATATGGCTCCATTTAAAAGTAGTGAGTTAGCACTCAACTCATCCGGTGCGGATTTTGCCCTTTTCTAGGGTCTGAATCCCGATGTTCAAACTAACATTTTCAACCGGCATTAACGTTAGCCACTTGTATCCTTGGCAGAGCTAGCTACTTTCCATATTCTTCCCAGAACGTGGAACGTGGGCGGGGGGGTTGCAAATGATATGGGAAAAATACACATATACCACTTGTCACCCGGAACAGACTTCTGACCCGATCTCTCTGCTCTCCCGTAATCTGATAAGGATTATCCTTATCCATTGACTCGTACTAGGAGAAGCTGGTTGTCTCTTAATAGGAGAGCTAGCTCCTTTGACGCACCACACAAACATGGGCGCACCCATCCACCCACACCCACACCCACACCCACACCCAGAATACTGTTAACAGATCCTATTCCCAAACAAACAAGAAGATAGGATAAAGTATTAAAGTTGTAAAGTGTAACCGGACTAATTAGCACTAGTCTTTTCTAAATCTAGAAAAGTTGATTTTGCGCACTAGATGATGTTGGGCCGCTCCATGCAAAAGAAAGTGTGTGTGTGGGTGTGTGTGGCAAATAAAGGTCAAATATGCTGTTCATATCACGTGACAGAAAGGCAACCATGGGTCTCAGTCTGTGTACTCACTGCTTGCCACCCAGCCCCCATCTTCTTTTTGCCTCCACTTATCCTCAGTACTATCTTGCTGACTCTAAGTTAATCATGAAGTGCAACAGCAAAAAGGATTAGATTAGATTTTAACCTCCTCATCAAGTAGGACTAATGGTAAGTCGAAGCAAGTCGAACCAGACTCCGGTTGGTTTTATGCCTAGAAATTGAGCTTGGGTATGGCAAAGCCAATAACAAGCCTGCAACTCATCCACAATTGCTCACAAGCTCGAAATAGGGCAACTTGCAAATAACCCCTGGGTTTTACAACTTTTAGTGAATAAAACTCTCATCCTTCATTTTGGTGATTTGAAACCCCAACGTTGCGAAAAAAGGTCGCAACTTGATCCAAAATTGAACTGACGTTAAAACATTTGAACGGCAGTTAGTGGATTGTTATACGTTAAGGAGTGATAAATATACATTGGATAATTTAGTAAACTCAAATATCAGTATGTCACAAAAAATGAGCAGAAGTACCAAAACCAAATTATAGTTTGTACTAATAATTTCATGACCTACAGTCTTGCCTTTCATATCATTCTACAGCCACAAAAGAATTTTTTCAATTCCGTACACGTAAAGGCAATAATACTTTATAGTGAGGAAGAAATGAAAGGTGTATATACATAAATGGTGAGCTACATTCTTCCTTTCTTCAATAACTCCTTGTCCCACATATGACAAAATGTTGTATGTCCATACTTTATTTCTATCCCTAAGCTAATTCTGAGAGACAAGTCTAACATCATTATTCTGTGTAGGGGTGCAACTTGAGCCGGACAACCCGAGCCAGCCAGTAGAAATATGGGCATAGACTTACTTTTATAGTGACTGAGGTGGACGTGGGCTCAAAATTTTGAGCCCGTCAACAATATGGGCCGGACATGGGTAAAGATTTCTACAAGTCCATCCAGCCCGTCTAACAATTATATATATGTAACATCCCAAAATTTGAGGCTAGTTTTATGAAGAAAAATAAATTCTAAATGATTATTTATTGGATTTTTAGTGACGAATTGGTGAGCATTAATCTTTGTGATCTTTAGTGACAATTTTTTTTAGAAACCATAAGTTATAACTTAATAACAACAGTTATAGGTGATATTGATTGAGGTCTTCAGCGACGATTAGCACTAACGATATTTTTAGAAACCTTTAGCGACAATTTTCGTACTCTATCGTTAGCATTAATATTACATTAGCAACTTTTAGCGATAATTAGTGAAGCGGTCTTATGGAACACCCCATTTTATTTTTCTAGAACATTAATTTATCGTAAACAGTGTTTTGGGTCTTTTCATAATATTAGAAATGTTTTGGTAAACTTAAAAAAAAAATTACCTAAAGTATAGCGGGTTTTGGTAATTTTCCAACCTAGGCTTTTTATATATATACAATAATCATGGGAGCAGCCGTCCCTATTTTTCTCATCTTTTGAAATACGGTTGAGGGAGAGAGAGAAAAGATAGAGCGTAGAGAGGGAGAGTAGAGAGAGAAAGAGGAAGAAAGAGAGAGTGAGAAGGGAGAGATTGGATAGAAGGTAGAATTGGGGGATCGAAGATTGTGTTTCAGAGGAAGATTTCATAAGGTAATCACCCCTAAAACCGTTCCATTCAGCGTATATATGTGTATATATAAACGTTTATACACACGTTTTTCTTCGCTTCACCAACGTTGCCAGATGGCATCTGGAATACCAAGAGTACTGCCTGCATATGATTTGAACATTGTATTAATTTGTCAGTGAAAGCATGCAATCTAGTAGTACAAGCAGAAGAACTTAAAAAGCTAGATGCGATGTGTTGTGGTAAAAAATTGACCGGGACCGAACAAGCATCGGTAGAGACTAAACGAGCACGCGAGCAGACCTGTGAAGCACAACACGAGCAAACGGTGACGCGCCGGAACCCCCGGAGGGGGCTCCGGCGGAGAGCCTCCAATGCTTAAGTCAGTAAACAATTTTGAGAGAGTATCTGCAAATATTAGATCGTCAGAACTTACCTTCTTCCCCTTTTCATTTCCCTTTTATAAGAATGTATTAAAGGGTCGGTTACATCCCTTTAATGGGGAGTTACTCTAATTAGTGGGAGGTTACCAGGACTTCATGGGCAGTTATTTCTCATTATTAAGATAATGGGATAGTGGAAAGGTGGGCAAGTGCCACTCCCACTTCTCCAATAATCAAAGAGCAGTTTTGGTGCCATCTGACAGTAACAAGTGTTACCTTCCCATTGGTGGGTATTTTTTACCCATATCATTTGCACCCCATTTCGTATTCTTTTGGGAGTAAGAATGCGGAATCAGGACGATTGTCGTAGCATCGAATTTTGGGCCCTTTTAAAAGGGATGCTCCGTGTTAGGAATTTAAACCAAAGGTGACATCTTTCACCCATTGGTAGATTGCAGAAACTTTTGGTTTGGCTAAGGCGGGGTTGTCTACTCGGCTTGCCGAATACAGGCTTAGAAGGGCTCATCTACTCGATTGGCCGAGTAGAGGCCTTTATGCACTTCGTTTACTCGGCTAATCGAGTAGAGGCTTTAAACGTGCTTGTCTATTCAGCTGGCTGAGTAGAGGCCTTAAACGTGCTCGCCTATTGCTGGCTGAGTAAAGAGCATGGATGCACCCGTCTGCTCTACTGGGCGAGCAGAGAGTGAGACTAATGTGCTTGTCGGCTCGGCTTAGAGAGTAGAGGCTTAAGAGACTTAAAGTAGCTCGTTTGTTTGGCTGGGTAAGCAGAGAGACTTTGAGTCTAATGCGCTCGTCTTCTCGGGTTAGCGAGCGGATGATTGACTCTAAAGGCGCTCGTCTGTTCCGCTTGGCGAGTAGAGAGACTAAGAGACTAATGTGCTTGTCTGCTCAGCCTGGGGATCAAAGGCTTAGTCTCTAAAGGTGCTCGTCTACTCGGTATGGAGAATAGAGGCTTAGTCTCTAAAGGTGCTCGTCTGCTCGGCTTGGCGAGCAGAAAGACTTAGAGGCTCTAATGGGTTCGTCTGCTCGGCCTGGTGAGCAGAAGTTCTAAAAGTACTCGTCTGCTCGACCTGGGGAGCAAAGGTTCTAAAGGTACTCGTCTGCTCGATTGGGCGAGTGGAGGGAGAGGTCTAATGTGCTCATCTGCTCGGCATTACAAGCAGAAGCTTAGACCTCGAAGAGAACTCGTTTACTCGGCTGGGCTAGTAGATGCAGAGAGGTCTAATGTGCTCGTCTGCTCGGCTTTGCAAGCAAAAGTTTAGACCTCGAAGGGAGCTCGTCTACTCGGCTGGGCGAGTAGAGGCAGAGGGGTTTAATGTGCTCGTCTGCTTGGCTTTGCGAGCAGAACCTTAGACCTCAAAGGGAGATCGTCTACCCGGCTGGGCGAGTAGAGGCAGAGGCTTAGACCAACGAAGCTCGTCTACTCGGGTAGAGTAGAGGCATGGGTCTAATGCGCTCGTCTACTCGGCAGAGGCTAAGACCATCGGAACTCGTCTACTCAGCTAGAGCAGAGGCATATATCTAATGCGCTCGTCTGCTCAGCAGAGGCTAAGACTATCGAAGCTTATCCACTTGGCTAGATCAGAGGCATAAGTCTAATACGCTCGTCTTCTCGACAGAGGCTAAGACTGTCGGAGCTCGTCTACTCGGCTAGAGCAGAGGCATAAGTCTAATGCGCTCGTCTTCTCGACAGAGGCTAAGAGCGTCGGAGCTCGTCCACTCGGCTAGAGCAGAGGCATAAGTCTAATGCGCTCGTCTTCTCGGTAGAGGCTAAGACCGTCGAAGCTCGTCCACTCGGCTAGAGCAGAGGCATAAGTCTAATGCGCTCGTCTTCTCGGCAGAGGCTAAGACCGTCGGAGCTCGTCCACTCGGCTAGAGCAGAGGCATAAGTCTAATGCGCTCGTCTTCTCGGCAGAGGCTAAGATCGTCAGAGCTCGTCTACTCAGCTAGAGCAGAGGCATAGGTCTAATGCGCTCCTTTTCTCGGCAGAGGCTAAGACCGTCGAAGCTCGTCTACTCGGCTAGAGCAGAGGCATAGGTCTAATGCGCTCGTCTTCTCGGCAGAGGCTAAGACCGTCGGAGCTTGTCTACTCGGCTAGAGCATAGGCATAGGTCTAATGCGCTACTCTGTTCGGCAGAGGCTAAGATCATCAGAGCTCGTCTACTTGGCTAGAGCAGAGGCATAGGTCTAATGCGCTCGTCTGCTCGGCAGAGGCTAAGACCATCAAAGCTCGTCTACTCGGCTAGAGCAGAGGCATATGTCTAATGCGCTCGTTTGCTTGGCAGAGGCTAAGACCATCGGCGCTCGTTTACTTGGCTAGAGCAGAGGCATGGGTCTGTGCCCTCATCTGCTTGGCAGAGGCTAAGACCAAATGCGCTCGTCTACTTGGCTAGAGCAGAGGCATGGGTCTAGTGCGCTCGTCTGCTCGACAGAGGCTAAGACCAAAGGCGCTCGTCTACTCTTTACGAGCAGAGGCTTAGACCAAAGGCGCTAGTCTACTTGGCTAGAGCAGAGGCATGGGTCTGGTACGCTCGTCTGCTCAGCTTTGCGAGCAGAGGCTTAGATCTCGAATGGAGCTCGTCTATTCTGCTGGGTGAGTAGAGGCAGAGGCTTTATAGAGGATTCGAGTGAAATAGTGTCCGCTCGATTTAGTCAAAGTTTCTATGAAGGGGTACAAGGGTAAACTTATCCCCATATTGTGGCGATTGATTGTCGCCACGTGTTGGTTGTCCCAACAGTCATGAGATATTAGCTATTGGATTACAATAATATCTCTATATAAAGAGAACTTTATTTCATTTTGAGTAAGAGAGACCTCGAGAGGCCTAAAAGAGCTTGCTAGCTCGGATTGGCTCGATAGGAGTCCATTAGAGTTCTTTAGCTCGGTCCGGTGAGCAGTGAGCTAGGAATTCAAAGGATCTCTACTCTGCGAGGCTTACATGACTCCTCAAGAAAGGAGTGCTCAGTTGGGCCAAGGTTTAGGCAACTCTTTATAGAGAGGAGCACCGGTGCTTGGCTAGACCATCATAAATATCCTCAGTGAAGGGATACCGGATGATGACTGGCACTGTGATGCTGAGCTTCTCAAGGTGTCGGTTATGAGAGTGGCTAGAGCACGGTTGAAGCACGTAAGAGTGAGCTTCGTAATATATCTTCTTAGGTCATTTTTTTTAATAACGATACTTCACCGTCGTTTTAAAAAAAAGTGATGTGGCCATTATAAAGATCAATGGTCTTGTTCCTTCTTGTGATGGAAATGGCGAGAGTATTTCTGTGAGGGGGAGTGCAGACTCTGTGCGAGAGTGGTCATAGTCTCATATACATGTAGCCCCCCTGACTAAGAAGGCATAGATGCAAAGATGGTTTCTTAGTTACTATGTAGGGCTCGTAAACAGAACCGTTGTTTGTCGGCTCGGCGAGACAAGTAGATAAAGCTAGGTAGTCTGGTTTGTTTGCTCGGCTAGATGAGCGATAAAGTTAGGGGACCATGGTCTGTCTAAGTAACAGACGTGGAGTCCTTCAAAGCAAGATGCCACTAGATGACTAACAAAGACGTTGCGGCATTTTGCCGATATGCTGTGCAACAATGTGCAACATTGTGGCAAGAATACGGGCACGAAATCTCAAATTCGCCGAACGTACTGGTGAAGCTATAATTACTGGTTGTGACGCTCTCATGGCTATCGCATTAGTGATAGCGCGTGCGTGTCCATTACCCAGGTCAACATGTGACGCTTATTAGGCAGGACGCTGCCTTTGAATCTCTTAGTATAACTAAAGCTAGGGGCTGTGAATTTTTTTCAAGTATGAAGTGGGGTGCAATATAGACCCTCACAACATAAAAATAGGGCGGGAAAAAATATAGCAAGAGAGCGTACGAACTGATTAAGGCAACTATATTTTAGCACTAAACTGAGATAAGTAATCACACTCTGTGACACCATAATGACCCCGTCGGTTAGACAGTTGAGGGGTGTTTCTTACGCAAGTGAGAGTTTGTAGCAACTGCCCATAAAGTCCTAGTAACCTCCCACTAATTAGAGTAACTCCCCATTAAAGGGACGTAACCGGCCCTTTAATACATTCTTATAAAAGAAAATGAAAAGGGGAAGAAGGTAAGTTCTGACGATCTAATATTTTCAGATACTCTCTCAAAATTGTTTACTGACTTAAGCATCGGAGGCTCTCCGCCGAAGCCCCCTCCGGGGGTTCCGGCGCGTCACCGTTTGCTCGTGTTGTGCTTCACAGGTCTGCTCGCGTGCTAGTTTGGTCCCTACCGATGCTTGTTCGGTCCCGGTCAATTTTTTACCATAACATTTTGGTGCCATCCGTGGGACCGACTAGCACCACCGCGTAGCTATCATAATGCAATGCCCATTCTCAGTTCGGCCGTCACCAGAAAAGAAGAAAAAAGAAACAGAAGACCGCCACTATACGCCACCGTCGGTGGCCACTGTGGCCAACACAGGCTTGACAACTCCCCTCTAACTAGCGGCGCCACCCAACCGTGCAGTAGGCTGCTGCCACCACTTCGGTCGACTCCTCATCGCTGCTTCAATCTCCGGCCAATCAGTGACACCAATCATAATAACCACTGCGATCCGCCAATCATATATAAAGACCTCAATCCATGGCGGCGTCACAATACCAACCATAGGTCCGCCATTTCATCTCGATCAACATGTGCTGTCAAACCGTTCTATTCAGATCCGGGCCATCCGGCGCAACCACCAACTCCACGCCACTACCGGCGCATCAACCAACCACACAAACTGCGGCCATCTCCGATAGCACACCGTTGTAAGAGAGAGAAAGAAGAGAGAGACGGAATCAGCAGCAGCGCTGTCGCCGCTCAACACACTCTGTCGAAACCGCAAACACTGTTACGGCCAAGGTTTTAAAAAACGGCCGTTACATACCGTAACGGCCGATATGTAACGGATTTTCACCTTGCCGTTACGGTTACACGCTGATTTATCGGTCCCGTTACAGTAAGAACATAGATTAGAGATTTCCTTGTCTCCTTCCAACAGATCTGACTCCTTGAAGAGTTGAAGTCCAATTTCTCACCTTTTCTCTCTCTCTATACACCTCTGCACTCCAAACAACAACACAATCACAAAAGAAGAAAGAGAAAAAGACGAAGGAAGAAGGGACTGTGCGCTGTCCAGCTCTGTAAAAGAGGAGAACGGAAGAAGAAGGTCGGGGTGTTGGCCGTGCGCTGTACTGTAGTGGTTGAGTCTGTGGGAATGGGGACTGAGTCTGTGGGAGTGGGGACTAGGGAATGTGGCTATGGGCGTAAGAGACGGGTCTGCAGAGATGAGATCAACTTATTTTATGAGAAGGAGTCAAGGAGACTTTAATGATTTTTGGACTTTCTTTGTGTTTTGGATTCTAATATTTTAAATACTTTTTACTCATCTGCTTTTTTAAACTTAAATGCATGGTTTTAATTTAAAATGAGTAAGATTTTAGATTTTACAACTTATTTTATTTATTAATACTTGATAATTACTCATAACGTATTTTCTTTACATACTTCTTAGTCTTTTAAACTATTAAAAGCATTAAAATGAGACATTTTAGGGTTACAATCTTCGTATCATTGAGTTTTAAGCATTTCCCAATGCTTGAAAAAAATTTGCAGTCGCGATAACCGATTCCCGTTACGTAACGTCCGATACGCCCGATACCGTTACACCGCGACCGCGACCGTTACGTATCCCGATTCCGCGATTTAAAACCATGGTTACGGCACCGGAATGGCCACAGCCACCGCCACTGCGACAGGAACAGTCACCGGTCACCTAGGACCGTGGGTCGTTAACTCGACAATTCAAGCGCCTCCTTACAAAATATCTGTGAAAAAAAATAATTTGGGCGAGAAACGGCAACACTGCCAGCACCACCGTCTTCAAGCGGCGGGTTTCAACCGTCATATCAAACGTCCCACCACAGTGGGTCTGCAAGACAAAAGACGGGCATCCCATCGACCAACAGCAGCGCCGCAAAACTCATTATGTTCAAACCTACAACGTCACAACCACCAGCTCCACCACAAGACCGCCGGAGGCAAAACCAGTCAACACCCCGCCAATCACAAGCCCAAACAATTCATCGACCACCATAAGGAGAGAATAGACCCACTCCATCACAACCGAGGGCGGCGCTGTCACAACCATTAAGCGACTGCCACTATGGGTCCTCAATCAATCACTGCCCTAACGCCGTCAACAGGGTGCTACCAGCCGGCAATGGACCAATCGGCCAGCGTCACGGCCCTGGAAAAGCCACAGGTCCATTCCCCACAAGGTTCTATTTGGCCACCGCACCAAGGCCTTCCCCACTGACCGGCGACCGCTGTTTTCATCGGTAGCGTCGTCAGGGTCAAACGCCCCACCAATCACGACTCACCCACCGTGACAGCGCAGCCGCCACATCAGCCATTGAAGATTCACGCCCGCCATGGATTCGTTTGAGTAGGCCACTGTCGTAACTTTTCAGGCCAGCTCCCTGCCGTCGCGCCTGATAGCAACTCCGCCGCTGCCGTGCACCATCATTGGTGGTCGTTGTCCCGTCCAATTACTGTGATTGCCAAACGATAGGCTGTCATGGTCTCACCAGATGCTCACTGCCTTGGGTCTGCACCGAACAGCGCCAGGCGCAATCGAGCGGTGGCGACGGCGCTTCAGCAGTGCTTTGATGGCCTGAAGGAGAAAAGCTTGAGGCCCGAATTGGAAAAATAAGGTGCACACTTTCCTTCTCAAGGACTTAAGTTTTTAGCCCATAAATTTGCATATTTAACTTAGAACCCACAAAATTCTGTTTATTTGATATTTGCAACATGTGTCTTAAAGCCTGCACGTGTAGCCATATTCATCACTAAAAGCACGTATATGCACTTTTTGTACACGTCATAATACACAAGGGCTATGATTTTAAGCGCGGGCATGGTTAGAATACGCTTTTGTATTGCTCAATACACCTAGAACTGTTTATTCCATTCGGCCTATCATCATCCTATTGCTTCAATCGGCTAAAACATATTCAGGTCATACGAGTGCTCTAAGTTGTTACAAACTCTCACTTGCGTAAGAAACACCCCTCAACTGTCTAACCGACGGGGTCATTATGGTGTCACAGAGTGTGATTACTTATCTCAGTTTAGTGCTAAAATATAGTTGCCTTAATCAGTTCGTACGCTCTCTTGCTATATTTTTTCACGCCCTTTTTTTATGTTGTGAGGGTCTATATTGCACCCCACTTCATACTTGAAGAAAATTCACAGCCCCTAGCTTTAGTTATACTAAGAGATTCAAAGGTAGCGTCCTGCCTACTAAGCGTCACATGTTGACCTGGGTAATGGACACGCACACGTTATCATTAATGCGATAGCCATGAGAGCGTCACAACCAGTGATTATAGCTTCACCAGTACGTTCGGCGAATTTGAGATCTCGTGCCCGTATTCTTGCCACAATGTTGCACATCGTTGCACAGCATATCGGCAAAATGCCGCAATGTCTTTGTTAGTCATCTAGTGGCATCTTGCTTTGAAGGACTCCACATCTGTTACTTAGACAGACCATGGTCCCCTAACTTTATCTGCTCATCTAGCCGAGCAAACAAACCAGACTACCTAGCTTTATCTACTTGTCTCGCCGAGCCGACAAACAACGATTCTGTTTACGAGCCCTACATAGTAACTAAGAAACCATCTTTGCATATATACCTTCTTAGTTAGGGGGGCTACATGTATATGAGACTATGACCACTCTCGCACAGAGTCTGCACTCCCCCTCACAGAAATACTCTCGCCATTTCCATCACAAGAAGGACCAAGATCATTGATCTTTATAATGGCCACATCACTTTTTTTTAAAACGACGGTGGAGTATCGTCATTAAAAAAAATGACCTAAGAAGATATATTACGAAGCTCACCCTTACGTGCTTCAACCGTGCTCTAGCCACTCTCATAACCGACACCTTGAGAAACTCAGCATCACAGTGCCAGTCATCATCCGGTATCCCTTCACTGAGGACATTCATGATGGTCTAGCCAAGCACCAGTGCTCCTCTCTATAAAGAGTTGCCTAAACCTTGGCCCAACTGAGCACTCCTTTCTTGAGGAGTCATGTAAGCCTCGCAGAGTAGAGATTCTTTGAATTCCTAGCTCACTGCTCACCGGACCGAGCTAAAGAACACTAATGGACTCCTATCGAGCCAATCCGAGCTGGCAAGCTCTTTTAGGCCTCTCGAGGTCTCTCTTACTCAAAATGAAATAAAGTTATCCTTATATAGAGATATTATTGTAATCCAATAGCCAAGATCTCATGACTGTTGGGACAACCAACACGTGGCGACAATCAATCACCACAATATGGGGATAAGTTTACCCTTGTACCCCTTCATAGAAACTTTGACTAAATCGAGCGGACACTATTTCACTCGAATCCTCTATAAAGCCTCTGCCTCTACTCGCCCAGCAGAATAGACGAGCTCCATTCGTGATCTAAGCCTCTGCTCGCAAAGCTGAGCAGACGAGCGCACCAGACCCATGCCTCTACTCTAGCCAAGTAGACTAGCGCCTTTGGTCTAAGCCTCTGCTCGAAAGAGTAGACGAGCGCCTTTGGTCTTAGCCTCTGTCGAGCAGACGAGAGTACTAGACCCATGCCTCTGCTCTAGCCAAGTAGACGGGCGCCTTTGGTCTTAGCCTCTGCCGAACAGATGAGGGCACAGACCCATGCCTCTACTCTAGCCAAGTAGACGAGCGCCGATGGTCTTAGCCTCTGCCGAGCAGACGAGCGCATTAGACTTATGCCTCCGCTCTAGCCGAGTAGACGAGCTTCGATGGTCTTAGCCTCTGCCGAGCAGACGAGCGTATTAGACCTATGCCTCTACTCTAGCTGAGTAGACGAGCTCTGACGGTCTTAGCCTCTGCCGAACAGAGTAGCGCATTAGACCTATGCCTCTGCTCTAGTCGAGTAGACAAGCTTCGACGGTCTTAGCCTCTACCGAGAAGACAAGCGCATTGGACGTATGCCTCTGCTCTAGCCGAGTAGACGAGCTCTGACGGTCTTAGCCTCTGTCGAGAAGATGAGCGCATTAGACCTATGCCTCTGCTCTAGCCGAGTAGATGAGCTCTGACGGTCTTAGCCTCTATCGAGAAGACGAGCGCATTAGACTTATGCCTCTGCTCTAGCCGAGTGGACGAGCTCCGACGGTCTTAGCCTCTATCGAGAAGACAAGCGCATTAAACTTATGCCTCTGCTCTAGCCGAGTAGACGAGCTCCGACGGTCTTAGCCTCTGTCGAGAAGACGAGCGTATTAGACTTATGCCTCTGATCTAGCCGATGGATGAGCTTCGATAGTCTTAGCCTCTGCTGAGCAGACGAGCGCATTAGACATATGCCTATGCTCTAGCTGAGTAGACGAGTTTCGATGGTCTTAGCCTCTGCCGACAAGACGAGCGCATTAGACCCATGCCTCTGCTGTAGCCGAGTAGACGAGCTTCGTTGGTCTAAGCCTCTGCCTCTACTCGCCCAGCTGGGTAGACGAGCTCCCTTTGAGGTCTAAGGTTCTGCTCGCAAAGCCAAGCAGACGAGCACATTAAACCCCTCTGCCTCTACTCGCCCAGCCGAGTAGACGAGCTCCCTTCGAGGTCTAAGCTTTTGCGTGCAAAGCCGAGCAGACGAGCACATTAGACCTCTCTACATCTTCTAGCCCAGCAGAGTAAACGAGTTCTCTTCGAGGTCTAAGCCTCTGCTTGTAATGCCGAGCAGATGAGCACATTAGACCTCTGCCTCCACACGCCCAGCCGAGCAGACGAGTACCTTTAGAACCTATGTTCCCCAGGTCGAGCAGACGAGTACCTTTAGAACTTATGCTCACCAGACCGAGCAGACGAACCCATTAGAGCCTCTAAGTCTTTCTGTTCGCCAAGACGAGCAGACGAGCACCTTTAGAGACTAAGCCTCTATTCTCCATACCGAGTAGACGAGCACCTTTAGAGACTAAGCCTTTGATCCCCAGGCTGAGCAGACAAGCACATTAGTCTCTTAGTCTCTCTTCTCGCCAAGCGGAACAGACGAGCGCCTTTAGAGTCAATCATCCGCTCGCTAAGCCGAGAAGACGAGCGCATTAGACTCAAAGTCTCTCTGCTTACCCAGCCAAACAAACGAGCTACTTTAAGTCTCTTAAGCCTCTGCTCGCTAAGCCGAGCCGACAAGCACATTAGTCTCACTCTCTGCTCGCCCAGTAGAGCAGACGAGTGCATCCATGCTCTTTACTCAGCCAGCAGTAGGCGAGCACGTTTAAGGCCTCTACTCAGCCAGCTGAATAGACAAGCACGTTTAAAGTCTCTACTCGATTAGCCGAGTAAACGAAGTGCATAAAGGCCTCTACTAGGCCAATCGAGTAGATGAGCCCTTCTAAGCCTGTATTCGGCAAGCCGAGTAAAGAACCCCGACTTAGCCAAACCAAAAGTTTCTGCAATCTACCAATGGGTGAAAGATGTCACCTTTGGTTTAAATTCCTAACACGGAGCATCCCTTTTAAAAGGGCCCAAAATTCGATACTACGACAATCGTCCTGATTCCGCATTCTTACTCCCAAAAGAATACGGAATGGGGGGCAAATGATATGGGTAAAAAATACCCACCAATGGGAAGGTAACACTTGTTACTGCCAGGTGGCACCAAAAATGCTCTTTGATTATTGGAGAAGTGGGAGTGGCACTTGCCCACCTTTCCACTATCCCATTATCTTAATAATGAGAAATAACTACCCATGAAGTACTGGTAACCTCCCACTAATTAGAGTAACTCCCCATTAAAGGGACGTAACCGACCCTTTAATACATTCTTATAAAAGGGAAATGAAAAGGGGAAGAAGGTAAGTTCTGACGATCTAATATTTTCAGATACTCTCTCAAAATTGTTTACTGACTTAAGCATCGGAGGCTCTCCGCCGGAGCCCCCTCTGGGGGTTCCGGCGCGTCCCCGTTTGCTCGTGTTGTGCTTCACAGGTCTGCTCGCGTGCTCGTTTGGTCCCTACCGATGCTTGTTCGGTCCCGGTCAATTTTTTACCACAACAGTAACTAATGAAACTTTAAGGATAAATGTACATGAATTTTAGTTGATTTCTTGTTTTACGTTAACGACTAATTTTGGTGACTGGTAAGTTTGTGAAAGTTATCTCTGTGCTTTTGATGAAATCATTTGCCTTTCTAAGCATTGAACCGTATTCATCAATGAGGTTGGTTGCTAGTATTGCTTGAACCGCAAAAGCAGCATCCCACAGTTGAGATCCATTGTACCCCTATAATTGAGACGATTGTAGCGATTTATCATTTCATAATCTCTTTGCAAGTTAATCAATAAAATAAAGCACACTCCATTTTCTCACATGAATAAACATAACATTAGATTACTTAGTGGGAAACCCACTGCCGGCCGACAAGAATCAACAAAGGTTTTCTGAATTTCTAGTCCATTAAACCTGATAATCAACAAAGCTTTTTTGAATTGTCAATATAGCATCTCAATCAACATGTAATCAGGGAATCAAATCCATCGATGTATGAAAAGCAAATTAGGAAAGCAATTGGGAAAGCAAATGAGAAATCTAAAAAACTGAAAATGCGTACCTAGATCTGAAATGATGAAGGTAGTTGACTAATTGACCTGTCACGGGTCACCGGTCGTCGACGCGTCATCGCCAGAAGAGGGTTGTTGGCCAGTAGAGTCCTCGCCTCGCCGTCGTACTCGCTGGTCACTACTTCTTCTAAGTCGGTTGACGGTTCCGAATCTGAAGACGACCTCGTCGGCAGTCAGTGCCTCCACTCGCCGTCACCTGTCACTGGTGAGTGGGTGTCTGCGGTCTGCTTGTCTGGGAGTGGATGAGAGACTTAAGTGGTGTAGGGAAAGTCGCATAGAGTGAGAGAAATAGTCGCCGAGAGAGAGAGAGTGAATGAGGTGAAATAGAAATTTTTTTCCCTGAAGTTGAGTGGGTACATCAGCCCCCATCGTTCTAACGTTGGTCCGCCACTGCCCACAAAGTAGGCCATTAAGTAAAAAGCATGTCGCTTATATCTTTTTTTTTGGTTGAAGATATATATATATATATATATATATATATATATATATATATATATATATATATATATATATATATATATGGGAGCTGATCTATTGCTTGCGTTAGCAACTTGGGTTAAGTTGCTAGCGCGATCTAGCCATCCATAGGCAATCTGTGGACGGTCCAAATCTTTTTTTAACGTTTTTTAAGTCCGTCCGCTACATTATGTAGCGGACTATTTTTTGACAAAAATACCCTCAAGCTTCATCCGCTACATTATGTAGCGGACGAGTAGGCAGGCATTACTTTTTCTCTTTCCCTGTCCTTTCTCTCATTATACTCCTCCTGACATGTTTCTCTCTCCCTCATTTCTCTCACTTTCATTTCTCTTTCTCTCTCTCTCTCTCTTTCCCCTCTCTCTCATTTCTGAACAACGAGTTGGAGGAAGGAGAAATAGTTCCAAAACCTCTGATCAATCAAGAGCAAGCCTGGGTTCTGGTGCCAGTAGATAAGCATCTGTGGACCCATCAGCACTCATTATTCTTGCATGTCCCAAATTCCCAATACCCAGCCCGCCAGGGGTGATGAGAAAAAATTTATGAAAGATGCCTCACTTGGTACATCCTTTGTGAAGAACTTACTCGCGACCATGTGGTGGTTATATGTCACGTAGATCTCCAATATTTTTGGAAATATGTAAAGTGTCATGAATAAGAAATGAAAAGTTGGAAAAATTGCCCAGATCATTCGTCTGAGAAGTATTGGGAATTGGTGTTGGATTCTTTTTTGTTTTCTTTTTGTTCGTCAATTTTCAGTTTGGAGAAAGGAGTCAACTTTATGATGCATCAACCCTAGAACAAAGCTTAGTGCTAGATTAAGCCAGTCTTAGACTAGAGATAAAAACTATCAGTTTCTGATTGAGCTGAGACCATGCTGAACAACGCTCCCAATTCCATCTGGCTCCCTTTCTGCTTCTTCAGTGTCATCGCAGGGGCCATCGCAACGATCGTAAACCCGGTTGGGCCATCGCAAAGACCATTCAAGGTCAAGGGTGATCAAGTAAACCCAGTTTATACGGTTTATATGAGGGAAATGGTGAGAGAAATCATGGTGAGAGAAAAGAGAGAGAAAGAAAGAGAAAGTTTCATAAATTGATGAGAGAAATGAGAGAGAGAAAGAGAGACAGAGAAATGAAAGTGAGAGTGTCAGAAATGGATGAGAGAAATGAGGGAGAGAGAAACATGTCAGACGCATAGTGAGAGAAAGGACAGGGAAAGAGAAAAAGTAATGCATGCCTACTCGTCCGCTACATAATGTAGCGGATGAAGCTTGAGGGTATTTTTGTCAAAAAATAGTCCACTACATAATGTAGCGGACGGACTTAAAAAAACGTTAAAAAAAAGATCTGGACCGTCCACATATTGCCTATGGACGACCAGATCGCGCTAGCAACTTAACCCAAGTTGCTAGCGCGAGCAATGGATCAGCTCCATATATATATATATATATATATATATATATATATATATATATATATATATATATATATATATATATATCTCATTACCAAAACTCTATCATTACCAAAACAAGAGTTATACAAAACAAGAGTAAGCAAACCGAAAAGTGAATGACAAGCCCATCCAAAAAGGGATACAAGATAGCTACAAAAAACGAAAACCACACATGAGGCACTAGCAAATATCACCCCAACGTTAGCAGTCCAGCAAAGCCTTGTACAATAGCTAGCTAAGTCTGCCGAGAACCAACGTTTGAAGATGATGCAAAAGAAACTAGCGCTGATGCGAGGTAAAAAATGCAATCATTCCCATGGCAATATGTACAGAATGAAACATCTTGCAGCTATCAAGAAAAATTAACAAAAGACCAGAACTACAGATGTCATGTAGTCTTTGAGCCATCATCTGTGATAGTAAATCAGGATGAGGAAGGAGGAAAACAACATGTAAGTAATGAAGAGAATGCAGCCAGGTAAGAGCTATCAGTAAAGACCCCACCATAGCAGAAGGCAAGCTATCTGTCAAAATAAAACAAGTGAGGGCATTAACCGGTAACCATCAATAATTAAAAAGCATTAAACTGATGTCAAACCCAGGTGCACCCCCGACGAATAGGGGATAAAGAGGAGAAAAGAAGTGCACGAAACCAAAATGATTTAGCTGTTCATCTTGTCGATCCGTAGCCCGAACATTTCGAAGAGCAAACCAAAAGGAATGAGTCCCCCAGATAATTCAGAACGAAGGGGTAGCCTTTGATGCAGTCCCTGCCATAAGAAAACCCGAATTTTCTCAGGAATAGGCAACTTCAATAATTTTGGCCAAACACTTTGAAGGGTAGGAGTCACGGGCGGGATTAACCGGGTATTAGCACACTTAATAAAGTGATAAACCCTTCGTAACCAGAATCCATCATCACAACCATGCGGCCAAAAAGGTGCATCAACCATTCCTAAAGGTAGCAATGGGAGGCGAAAGATATGGGTAGCAATAGCAACAGGAAAAACGGCTAGGATACAAGGTAAATTCCAAATGCGAGTATCGGAGAGAAATAAATCGCGAACGCGCCAATGTTGATTAGCAACCATAACAAGCCCTACCACCCAAGAAGGGGGCACATTCGGCAATCACCAGTCCATCCAGATAGAAATATACCGCCCATCACCAACATGCCACTGAATGCCTTGTTTTAGAACCCTTTGCCCACAAGTAGACTGTGCCAAGTCCAAGAATTGTTTCGACGACAACCAGCCTGGAGGATATCGTGATTTTCTTAATAGCACCCCTTAAAAAACTAAGCAACAAGCGAGTTAGGCATGGACCATAGCTTCCAAGCCTGTTTAGTAAGTAAGACTTCATTGAAGGAACAAAAGTTATAAAAACCCAAACCACCAACTTTCTTAGGTAAACATAACGTAGGCCAAGCAAACCAATGAATAAAATGATGAGAGGCATCACCAGACCACCAATATTGGGCGAGAACTTGATCAAGCTGTTTACAAACCCAAGCAAGAAACTTATACACCATCATGTAGTGGAGAAGAAGAGAAGAGAGGACCGAGTTGATCAAGCTGTTTACGATCGGCCTTATTGAGTAACAACCCAATCCAATGGGCACGTCGATCTTGAACACAGTGAATAACCGCCCGAAAGATGTCTTTGCGATTGGTAAAGATATCCAATTGCATCCCTAAATACTTCCCAAAACGAGCCTGACTTATAAAATTCAGGCGATGTTCAATTTGTGCGCGAATGCAGGGAAAATCATTAGGGTTGATCGAGAGACTAGATTTAGTCCAATTGATCTTTTGTCCCCACACATGATTGTAGAAGTCTAAAATCTGAAGTAGATCAATCAGCACCAGGTCAACATTGTCCTTAAGAGAAAGAAACAAATAAATATCATCCGCATACATCAGGTGTGTAATTAACGGAGACAGTAAACCGGCCTGGATACTCGAAATCTTCCCAAGAGCTTTAGCTTGAACTAAGGCAGCCGACAATACCTTTGAACCAGGGATAAATAGGAAAGGCGTGAAGAGGTCTCCTTGCCGGATACCACAAGATGGAAAAAAATGAGGAGTGGAAGAGCCACTAACCAAAACAGAGTTGGACACTGTAGTGATGCATTGCATGATCAAATGGACCCACTGATGAGGAAAAGCCATACTAAGTACGTCCTCAATTAAATCCCAACGCAAGTGATCAAAGGCCTTACTCATATATAGTTTGAGACCAATGAGCACAGTCTTGCCCTTAGACCAGCGTCTCATGCAATCCGTTAATTCTTGCGCAAGCAGAATATTATCAGCCAAACAGCGCCCCGCAACAAAAGCATTTTGATAGGGAGAGATTAGATTAGCAAAAAAGGGGCTTCATATGATTTACGAGGACCTTAGAGATAATTTTATAGATAACAGTGCATAAACTAATGGGCCAGAAATCCGTCGCTGACAGAGGCAAGTGAATTTTGGGAACAAGGGAAATAAAAGAGCAGTTAACCTCCCGAAGCATATGCGTAGAAATAAGAAAGGAGAGAACGTACAACACGAGTAACAAGGGGCCCATAACATGCCAGCATCGTTGATAAACAATAGCTGGGAAACCATCAGGCCCAGGTGCCTTGAACCCACCAATCTGAAAAAGTGCAGCCTTAATTTCCTCTCTAGTGAAAGCCTATTCTAAATGTTGAACCTGAGAAGGTAACGACCTCAAAGGAAAATGAAAGGACTCACGACCAAATAGACAGAGGGTAACAGGCTGAGATTCTAAGGTAAACCAATGTTGAAAGTAGGAACTGAGAGAGGCACGAATATCATGAGCATTAGTCGAAAACAGACCAAGAACATCACGAAGAGAGATAATCTGGTTTTGACGCCAACGAATAATAGTGGAGGTATGAAAAAATTTAGTATTGCAATCACCTAATTCCAACCATTGAATTTTAGAATGATGAGCCCAGAAAATTTCCTCACAGTGTAACGAAAAGTCCAGCTTACGACGAAGGCAGAAGTCAGACAAACGCACACTAGCAGACAAATGACGTCACCTTGTGAAGCCTGAAGGAGCTGTTGAACTTCCAAATTTTGCAGACTAAGACGACCAAAATGAAACTTACTCTATTCAAAAAGCGAGGATAGCAGAAAATTGAGCATTCGCATTAACTGAAATAAAGGTGAACCACCTATTGAGGAGTGCCAAGACAGAAGTAACAACATACATGCAGGATCAGAAAGCGACATGGCTTCAAACCGATGAGGTCGGAGAAATTGCTGATGTAAAGGCTCATATCACACAAAATGGGAGCATGATCGAAGGAATAGCCAGATCAGTGGCAAGGGCATCCAGAAATAAAGTAATCCAATCAGGGGATGCCATTACCCGATCTAATTTTTCATAGATAAAGCCCAACTCAGGCGAACCACGGGCCCAAGTAAATAGAGGACCAACCCACCCAACATCAAAAAGGCCAAAGGACTCTAAAAATATGACACAAAAACTGTGGCCCAAAAATATCAAACGGAGTGACGGCCTATCTTCTCAGAGAAACTTAAAAGTTGGTTAAAATCCCTAGACAAACTAAGCGGTAAGGCCATCGATTCTCACCAACCAAGCCAAAGACCTCCACTAGCACCCACAGAATTAACACCAATGTTATCAACAAAACTCAAACGACGAAAAAGCACACTGACAGTTAAAGGCCATCTTAGTTTCCATTTGAAAAACTAAGTCAGGAGAGCGCACATGGATCAAAAGACGAGATGTACAAACCGTGGGGTGTCACTTATATCGATGATGTGAAGTTTGCTTTCACCTTCCCAGGTTTCCAGAATAGCTCCATTTGATGCCACATGACCAAAAGTTGTTCGATCGAGGGCTTACCTCTTGGAACTTTAATATCAACTTCCTAGCAGAATCAAACGAATGGCTCTTTTCAGCTACTGAAGTTAAGGTTTTGAAACAGCACTGGCGGGATTCAGTTGCCTTACAAAAGAGAGCCTGCAAGAAGTAAGAGGCTAATTTCTGATCACAATCTCCTTAAGGGGAGGCAAGCTCTTTCCTAGATTTTAACTCTTTTTTTTTGGTCCTCCACTTGCAAATGTTACCTGTAAACTAGATACATTAGATGGGAAACTTTTTGAAATAAACAAGGAGGTCTACCATCTAGTGGGGATTTTGTCCTTTGAGTTATTTTCCCCTTTTTTTTGCAAATTATTTGTTCAACTGCTATAAGTGCTACGTCTTGCCAATGTTATCAACTTCTGTTCATTAGTGTATAGAGATCTGCATTCACTATTTTAGCATGTGACTATGTCGGAGTATTAGAAAACTTCAAATAGTATGTGCGAGTCATAGCTAGTAACTACCTTGAGAATGCTTGAGATTCAATTTTTGGAAATCTACGTCAACGGATTATTTTTGACCCAGACAGGTTCTACCGATTACCAAAGACCATTGCATTTATCATTTCCAAATGCATTTGAGCTAATAGCATTGGACCTGAACCATTTAGGAAATGAAATACAGAAACCCTAGGACCACTCTGAATAAGAGGCAAAAGAAACAAGAGGAGATTAACGTGCATCAGTTAAACCTTCGTGACAATCATTATGAGACGCAAAAAAATTACATTCCAGACATTTATTTTGCATTGGAATGGATGGGGTAATTTTATATTGAAAATTTTTTGGTTGCTACCCTGGTTGAACGAGTCTTCCTCCTACCCTCCATGTAGCTAGCGGCAATCAATGTGTCGTTAAATATTTTTAGTGATTTTTATTTAGTGATGCTACAAAATGTTGCTAAAAATTGACAGTGCAAGTCTTAGCAAAAAAGTCACTAAGAGCATTTAGCGACTATTAACTGTCATTATATATGGGATTTGAAGAAAATTCGTACAACCAGGGTATCGGCCAAACTTTGCTCTATTTTTATTTTGTTGTCGAGAATAGTGAAATCGATAAAAATGTGCAGGTATATTTTGTTGATATATGTCTTGTATTTATGTCCCACGTCGGTTACTCAAAGAAGGTTGCAACTTGACCCTTAGTATATAAGACATCTTGTCCCACATTGCTTAGAGAGAAGATCACTGCTTTCTCCAAGTATAAGTAAGGTGTCTTGTATTGTGTTTAAGGGCAAGAGAGGAGAGTCCTTCTTTGAGTAGGCCAAGATAGAATAGTCCTTCTCTGAGTAGGAAAGAGAGGATAGTCTTTCTTTGGGTAGGCAAAGAAAGAAGAGTCCTTCTTTGAGTAAGAAAACAGTTGAGATATACACGTGAGGGAGCGTTGTAAATCTGACTTGTGCAAAGTGGATTTGAGTTCTCTCATATTTCTTGTGTTTTCTTATTAGGTTATCGTGTTCTATACATATTTATCTAGAGCGATTTCATAACAAGTGGTATCAAGAGCTTTCAGGTTTATTTTTTGGGCAAAATTGAAATCGATTTGAGAGGATAAATATGTCGAACAACACGACCATGAAGTATGCCTGTGAACAATTCGATGGGAAGACGAATTTTGGCATATGGCAGAGCACGGTGAAGGATATCCTTGTGCAACAAGGATTGCTCAAGCCTTTGCTGGGGAATAAGCCCGAGTCAATGGATCAGGACGATTGGGAGGAATTACAGGCTAAGGCTGTATCTACGATACAGTTGAATCTAGCCCCGAAGGTTAAGTACCAGGTTTTGACAGAGACTTCTCCAACAGCTCTGTGGCAGAAATTAGAGAAGATATATATGTCAAAATCTTTGTCGAATCGGTTATATCTGAAGAAAGATCTGTACCAATTACGGATGGATGAAGGTTCAGATCTGGGTGATCATATATCAGAATTTAACCGGTTGGTGTCCCAATTGTCGAGTATAGATGTTAAACTCGAGGAGGAAGATCAGGCGATTTTGTTGTTATCTTCGCTTCCAAAATCATATGAGACCTTGAAGACTACGAGGCTTATTGGGAAGGAGACATTGCTTGTTGATGATGTTATGTCGGCTCTTATGGACTCGAGCAGAGTTAATGGGACGAGTTCAAGCAGTCAAGGCGAAGGTCTGGTGGTAAGGTATGAAAATAAGAATGGTCATGGAAGAGGCAGAGGTCGATCTAGAAGCAGAAATCCAGGACATGGAAAAGACAGGTCTAAGTCTCGTGAAAAATAGGACAAGTCCAGTATTGAATGCTGGTATTGTAAAGAGATTGGTCACATTGCAAGAAGGTGTCCAGAAAGGAATGAGAAGAAGAACGGAAAGAAACATGTGAACAATGCTAATGTTGCTGAAGAAGATGACAAAAGCAGCAATGGTGATCTCTACTTGGTTTCCTCGGTTGAGCAGCAAGAAGGTAATCTCTTATCAGTTAGAGACAACAATTTTTCTACGGAATGGTTTCTTGACTCTGCATGTTCGTTTCATATGTGCCCACATAAGGAATGGTTTGATTGTCTTACTCCATGTGACGGTGGTACTGTGTTAATGGGTAATGACGCTGTTTGTAAAGTCATGGGGATAGGTACCATTAAAATTAAAATGTTTGATGGGATTGTGAGAACCCTGGGTGATGTAAGGTACATACCTGACTTGAAGAAGAATTTGATTTCCTTGGGCACACTTGATTCTATAGATTGTAGTATATCTATAAAATGTGGAGTCATGAAAGTCAACAAAGGTGCGATGGTGATAATGAAAGGTCAGAAAATTGGAAATTTGTATAAACTGATAGGGAACACAGTTATAGGTGGAGCTTCAGTATCAACTCATGTAGGTTCTAACAATGATAACTCTGAGTTATGGCATAAACGGCTGGGACACTTGAGCGAGGGAGGTATGCTGGAACTTCACAAACGCAAGTTGCTGCAGGGAGTTAAATCATGCAAGCTGGACTTCTGCAAAATTTGTGTTTTTGGGAAGCAGAAACGAGTTAGTTTTAAAGCAGCTTCCCATACTAGTAAAGGGGTTCTGGACTATATACATTCAGATGTTTGGGGACCAATCAAGCATATCTCAAATGGGGGAGCTCGTTACTTTGTTACGTTTATAGATGATTTCTCAAGAAAGGTATGGGTGTACTTTATGAAGCACAAGTCTGAAGTTTTCAATGTGTTTAAGCAGTGGAAGGCTAGAGTTGAAAATCAGACGGGTAAGAAGCTTAAGTACTTTAGATCAGATAATGGCATGGAATACAAAGATGAGGAGTTTCTGAAGTTCTGCAAGGATAAGGGTATCATAAGACACTTTTCAGTGAAGAGGACTCCAGAGCAGAATGGGGTTGCCGAAAGGATGAACAGAACCTTGCTGGAGCGAGCTAGATGCATGAGGTTGAATGCAGATTTGCCTAAAAGTTTCTGGGCTGAAGCTGTTAACACAGCTTGTTACTTGATCAACCGTTCTCCATCATCTGCCATTAATCATCGAGTTCCCGAAGAGGTATGGTTTGGTAAACAAGTTAATTTTTCTGCAATGAGAATTTTTTGTTGTCCTGCGTATGTTCATCTTCAGAATGAAGAACGAGCCAAACTTGATCCTAAGTCAAAAGAATGTATATTCCTTGGGTATGAGGAAGGAGTAAAAGGATACAGGTTATGGGATCCAGTGGCCAAGAAGAAGATGATTAGTAGATATGTGGTATTTAATGAAGCACATATGTTGATTACGAATGCAACTTCTAGCAAGAGGCAGGGTCACACAGTGGAGATAGAGTTGCATGAGGAGAGGAAAAAGTCTACAGATGGATCTACAGATGAGCCGTCTTTAGAGGATCCAGATAAGCATCCTAGTGATTCTTGGAATCTAGTCAGAGATAGAGAGCCACGTACTAAGAAACCAACTCAAAGGTATGGTTTTGAGGACTTGGTCTCATTTGCACTAATCGTGGAAAGTGGATATCCTACCAGTTACAACGAGGCTGTCAAGGCAGAGGATGGTAACTTGTGGTTGACAACAATGGATGAGGAGATGGAATCTCTACGAAAGAATCAGACTTGGGAATTAGTTAAACTTCCAAAGGGTGTGAAGGCTATTGGATGCAAGTGGATTTACAGGAAAAAGGAAGATCAGAAGTACAAGGCAAGACTGGTTGCAAAAAGGTATTCTCAAAAGGAGGGAATTGATTATAGTGAGATCTTTTCACCAGTGGTGAAGCACACTTCTATCAGATTGATATTTTCCATTGTAGCAGCGCAGAATATGGAGTTGGAGCAGCTTGATGTGAAGACAGCTTTCCTTCATGGTGATTTGGAGGAGAGGATCTACATGCAGCAACCCGAGGGATTTATTGAACCTGGGAAGAAGGACTATGTGTGCAAGCTGAAAAAGTCCTTATATGGTTTGAAGCAGTCTCCTCGGCAATGGTATAAGCGATTCGACACATTCATGGTAACTCATGGTTACTCTCGCTGTGAGTATGATTGTTGTGTGTATTATCGAGTCCTTGATGATGGTTCACTGTTGTTGCTCACATTATATGTGGATGATATGTTGATTGCTGTGAAGAGTAAGTCTCATATTCTGCACTTGAAGAAATTGTTGAGTAAGGAGTTTGATATGAAGGATCTTGGTTCTGCCAAAAAGATCCTTGGTATGGAGATTCATAGAGATCGAAAGGCAGGAAAGTTGTGGGTAACTCAGAAAAGTTACGTTGAAAAGGTACTGGAGAGGTTTAGTATGCTCAATGCTAAACCAGTTAGTACACCATTGGGAGCTCATTTTCAGTTATCCTCACAACTTTGTCCTAGTATAGAAGAAGATGTTGAGTATATGTCTCGAGTACCGTATGCAAATGCGGTTGGTTGTCTTATGTATGCCATGGTGTGTACTAGACCTGATATCTCACATGCAGTTAGTATGGTCAGCAGATATATGGGAAATCCAGGAAAGAAGCATTGGGATGCAGTAAAGTGGATCTTCCGTTATCTAGCAGGTTCGACCAACTTTGGCGTCATGTTTGATCGTGATGGGGCAAAAGGTGAGGTTTCTAGCTTTGTGGATTCTGATTATGCTGGGGACTTGGATTCCAGGAGGTCCACGACTGGATATATTTTTACATTCTATGGAGGGCCGATATGTTGGAAATCAGTGTTACAGTCTACGACAGCATTGTCAACTACAGAGGCAGAGTACATGGCATTGATAGAGGTAGCTAAGGAGGCAATATGGTTAAAGGGACTTGTAGAGGAGCTTGGCTTCAAGCAACGTGGTGTTTTGTTACAGTGTGACAGTCAGAGTGCATTGGATTTGGCAAAGAATCAGGTTTTTCATGCAAGGACCAAGCATATTGATGTACGTTATCATAGGGTCCGGGAATGGATTAATTCTAAACAAATTGTCGTGCACGAGGTTCACACTAATGACAACGCTGCTGATATGCTCACGAAGATAGTCACGACAGAGAAGTTCAAGCATTGCTTGAGCTTGATTCATCTTCTTTCTTGTTGAGTTCAAGGTGGAGTGTATCCCTACCTTTAAAGGGGATGCAAGGTGGAGTACCTGAAGAAGGTACTGAAGGCATACTACACTTTCCTCATGGAGTGGTTTGTTAATACAAGCCAAGGTGGAGATTGTTGATATATGTCTTGTATTTATGTCCCACGTCGGCTACTCAAAGAAGGTTGCAACTTGACCCTTAGTATATAAGACATCTTGTCCCACATTGCTTGGAGAGAGAAGATCACTGCTTTCTCCAAGTATAAGTAAGGTGTCTTGTATTGTGTTTAAGGGCAAGAGAGGAGAGTCCTTCTTTGAGTAGGCCAAGATAGAATAGTCATTCTCTGAGTAGGAAAGAGAGGATAGTCTTTCTTTGGGTAGGCAAAGAAAGAAGAGTCCTTCTTTGAGTAGAAAAACAGTTGAGAGATACACGTGAGGGAGCGTCGTAAATCTGACTTGTGCAAAGTGGATTTGAGTTCTCTCATATTTCTTGTGTTTTCTTATTAGGTTATCGTGTTCTATACATATTTATCTAGAGCGATTTCGTAACATATTTAGTGAAGAGAACGGAGAACTGCATTCCGAAGCTAACTCACAACTTCTCAAAACGTGGGTTTCCGCTTCTCTTTTGGCCAAATGGAACTCCATATGGAAGTTGAAATCGTTTCAGAAGAAACCATCAGACCATCTTCGTCCAAACTTTCTGATCTTACAACCTTGAGACTCTCACTTTTGGACCAGCTCGCCCCACCCGTTTACATCCAAAATATACTCTACTACCCCATGAATGCTGATGTCTATCCAGAAAAAATCAAACACGTTGCGGTTCGACTCAAGGTTTCTCTCTCAAAAACCCTTTCTCACTTCTTCCCACTCGCCGGAAGGATGAAGGATCGCTTCTCCATCGACTGTAACAACGAGGGAATCCCGTTTCGCCAAGCGAATGTCAGCTGTAACTTTTTGGGGAAAGCCGACATGGGTTAGTCATGCTGGGAGCCAGTTTGACTACTTGGTCGCCAACTTTGTTACCTTGATTGAAAATAGAGTTGACGGTGAGGAGATTGAAGCATGGATCACCTTGGATGAGCATGAAATGTCTATCCTGGAACACGATCCAAAGTTCCGCTCCTTCGCCGTGTTGAACCCAAGCATCACTGCATGAGTAGCTATGAGATGCATCTGATTCGTTGTCTCAATCTGTCCTTCAGATTAGGGATGGAAAAAAAATCCGCACCCGCGGTTTTCCGACCCGCATTTTGACTTTGACCGGATCATGGAGCGGGTATGGTATTTTTTTCAAAAACTCGCAGCGGGTTAGGGGCGGGTATGGTATTCTCTGCAATCCGCCCCGCGACTCGCCCCGCCCCGCCCAATATACTTACTCTAATAAATTGGTTGATCTTAGCCGTCCATCTATACTATATATATGTTCTTTACGGCAAACCCTACATTTCACCATTCTCATTCACTCTCCGCCGCACGGCCAGTCGGCCACTCCTAAGTCCCATGTGATCTGACCACTCTCCACCACCACATGGCCACGAACTTCCGGCCACTCCACCGCACGACCACGAACTTCCAGCCACTCCACTGCATGGTGTCTTGCGACGGTAACAACGCACGGACAGTCGGCCATTCTTTACCGATCTGCCCATTCTTCACCGGCGGCCACGAACTTCCAGCGACTTCACTGTACGACCACGACCTTGCGGTAGCTCCACCGCACAGTATCTTGGGACGATAACACCGCACGGCCATAAACTTGTCTCGCTACGGCTCTACCGACAGCTACGCCGGCGCCGCTGCCTTATCTCTTTATCATTTATTCAATTCGTGAATCCAAGCTCTGCTAAACCAAGCAGAACAGGGCCAGGGCAAGGGACAGGAAGGTTGGTTTTGGGTTTTTTCGTGTGCTACAGAGAGGACGGGGCGGGTTCGGGTTTCTTACATCCACGTAGGGTCGGTTATGGTTTTTTAGATACATAACCCGGTGCGGGGCAGGGCGGGGTGGGGCGAAGTTTAATGACTAGCGGGGCGGGTTTGGATTTTAGCAGATCCGCATCCGACCCGCCTCATTGCCATCCCTACTTCAGTTCAAGACGTGCAGTAGTAATTGTCATCAAAGCCCTCAATGTCTTTGCAGACATTGAAATTTGTACCACTCAATAAAATAAGATCTCGTTGACCGGTCAAATATTCAAAATCGAGACAAAAGTGGATTCAAGTTTTGTGATTTGGACCAAGCCTAATTAATGATCTACAAAATTAGGCCTGATCGATCCATTACTATGGGTCAATTATGTCACATGTTAGAATCAAGTCAAATTTTGATCAAGAATCATTTCAAGCTATATTACAGGGGGAAAAAAAATCTCTTCAATTAAAAAAGCTAAAGCCCAAACCATGAGTCTTTTAAAATTGAGCTCATTGTTTTGCTTATAAATATAGACCTTGGGGTAAAGAAGAAAGACACATGGTATTGTCTCACACCTTATGCTTCATTTAAAGAATAACACGTACTAACCTACTGGCGTTACTCAATCGAGCACTTCAAAAGAGGACTAATTTCCTCTTGATCTTAATTGAAGAGGAACTCATCTTCAACATAAGTAATTCTACAAGTCAAGGATTGCCACACTTGTTCGGGATAAAACCATGAAGTCCTTGATTCGACGATTTTTCAATCGCAGAGATCGAAGAAGAAAAAATTCACATTTCACGATCAAGTTGTTTCAACCATTGGATTGTGATCAAATCGGAGATTGAATCAGAGGATTTACATTTAATTAAGTGGATTCTACCTCTCATATATCTTTTGATGCTAAGAAAAATGGGTTCGCAGTCGACGTGGAGGTACCACAAGGAATGCAGTCCGAGTCAGATGCCAAGTGTACTGATGTGGGACACAGTAAGGGTGGAGCAAGGGCAGAGACCAAGGGCGTCCCAGACAGAGCCTGAGGGTGGTAGTGCTGCGAGAGCGATGGCGTAGGGTGAATACACGACAACACTCACAGTCCGATGCTTATGTCCAGAGTCAAGGTCTTGTATGTTTCTCTCTATAGGATTCTAGAGTGAGAAAGTGAAAATGTTCCAAACATCTGAATGAATTCTTAAAACCCCTATTTATAGAGGTTGAGATAATGATATCATCAGCCGTCACGTGGCACTCCCCGAGAGTAACACGTCACCGAGGGGTCCACAGGTCTTGATGCTTCACGGACTGTCGGATCGCATATTCACCTGACATGTTCCTCACAGCGTCGCTCTATCTGTCTGGAAAGACTGGCTCCCGATCTAGCCACCAATCCAAGCCCTTGCAGAGTCCCACAGGTCTGGTAGCGGTGGGGAAGACACGATGCCCAATTGCCAGGCGAACTAAGAGCGACACCCTCTGAAGACCTGCTCCCGTCTCGGAGTGACCCGGGGGTCATAGTCCTTAGGGGTGCCAAAGCAAGCCCCAGTGCCGGAGCACGTAGGCTAGTCACACAGACACCCTGGCGGAGATAGTGTCCCAGAGGAGTCACCTATTCTGCGGGCTGAGGTAGCATCCCGGAGGAGCCGTCTACCTGGCGGAAATGGGAGTTTTCATACATGAGCACTTAGAGCTCCCTGGCAGAGATAGTGTCCCGGATGAGTCGCTTATCCCTAAGGGTGAGTCCTTGTACCAGAGCACTTGGAGTGCGTCAAGGTAGCATCCCGGAGGAGCCGCTTACCCGATGGGCCGAGGTAGCATCCCGGAGGAGCCGTTTACCTGGTGGAAGGGGAGTTGAAAAACTCCCTGGCAGAGATAGTATCCCGGAGGAGTTGCCTATCCCCGCGGATGAGTCCTTGTGTCGGAGCACTCGGAGCGCATCAAGGTAGCATCCTGGAGGAGACGTCTATCCGACCAACCGAGGTAGCATCCCGGATGAGCCATCTACCTGGCGGAAGGGGATTCTTCATACCGGAGCACTTAGAGCTCCCTGGCGGAGATAGTGTCCCGGAGGAGTCGTCTATCCCCGCGGAATGCTGCATACTCCGAAGAGTGGGTCGAAGCATGTTCCACGACCAAGGCAAGGTGCGCATGGTGTTGTGAAAGGATGGAGCAACGCAATGTGTGTGCTAGTGTGCCAATGAGCCAGGGGCGACTGTATCAGCAGCGCAGCGCATGGGCACATCGGAGTGTTAGAGTGCGGCGCGCGGATGCCTGCGAAGGGGGTTGCAGAGACGGTGCCCCGACGACGGGAGGCGAGTGTCGCAGAGACAGTGCCCGGGCAACGGGCAATGAGCGTCGCGGGCGTGGGCGACGGAGGTTGCAGAGACAGCGTGTGGGTGACGGGGGTCACGGAGACGGTGCCCGGGTGACGAGCGACGGGAGATGAGTGTAACAGAGATGGTGTTCGGGTGACCGACAAAGAGCGTCGCGAATTTGGTGAATGGACGCGGGTGACGAGGGTCGCGGAGACGGCGCCCGGGAGACGGGTGACGAGCATCGCGAAGATGGTGCCCGGGCGACTGGTGACGGAGGTCTCAGAGACGGCGCACGAGTGAGGGCGACGGGGGTCGCGGAGACGGGGCCCGGGCGACAAACGACGGGCGACGAGTGTAACAGAGATGGTGCCCGGGTAAAAGGAGACGAGTGTCGCGGAGATGGTGCCCGGGCAACGGGCTACGAGCATCGCGGAGTCGGCGCACGGGCGACAAGGGTCGTCGAGCCGGCACATGGGTGCGAGCGACAGGGGTCACGGAGACGGCACGCGGGCGACAGGGGTTGCAAAGACGACGCCCGGGCGACTGACGATGAGCGTCGCGGAAATGGTATCCGGGCGACGGGGGTCGCAGAGTCGGCGCCCGGGCGACAGGGGTCGCCGAGATGATGCCCGGGCGACTGACGGCGAGCATCGCGGAGAGGGTGCCCGGGAGACGGGCGATGAGCGTCGCGGAAAATGCATGGTCCTTTGAAGAGTAGTGAAGGTACTAAGGGGGGAGGCTGAAGGTACTAAGGGGGAAGGCCGAGGCCGACCCTTGGGGGAAGGTCGAGGCCGACCCCAATGGGAGGCCGAGGCCGACCCTAAGGGGAAGGCCAAGGCCAACCTCCTTGGGCAAGTGCCATGGTACGCCGACGGGCGACATGCGACGGTCTCATTATGATGAGGCGTCACGCAAAAATGTATTTCTTAGTGACGAAGTAACGTAATAAAAGTGAGAAATGCACGTGACTTGAGCATGCATGTTTTGACCAGTTGGAAGCGTTGAATATTGACTGTTGATTGTGCCGACGTGTCGTGCAAAATTGGGACCCCCAGTGAGTCCATGGGTGCGGTCAAGATAGGTTGGGAACATCTTTCTATGTAGATGATTCATAAATAACCTCTGACACGTCAATGGCACTAAAGAAGGTGCAACAGGCTCAAGTTTGGGGGAAGCTGTGAAAAGTGTCACCGCGAGAAGCGGTAGCAGCAGCATTTCTACTGGTCTCGTGACTCGAAGCAGAGCCTAGGACAAGATTTAAGCCCCGCTCGAGGGATGGCACTAGTTTCCAAGCGTACAATTCAATGAGGCAGTCATTTCATATTGTGAGAGACAACTAACCAGACGCCAAATCGTACCTATTGAGTAGTCTGGCAAAGAATGGGTGAATAAATACCCTAAAGCTGTTGTAAAACATATCTACATACACAACTATTTGGTCTATGATGCATATATTGGTCGCCTCTCCTTCACTCGGTAACATCAGCTTAACGTACTTCGGAATTTCGCAGCGTTCTCTCAATACCTTGAGATCGTAGCTACTTTGCTTCTAAACGTGTGGGCATTGAAAGGTTTGGGACTACTAGCCCTCTCGGAGGGCACGCGGGGCTCAATATAAGGTATTAGAGGAATCCTTATATCTAGTACCATGGGGTCAAAGGTCTTTCCTCTATTCTAGTGCTTCTAGCATCATCAGTAGCATTGGAAACATGTTCAATACTATTGGACGATATGTTTGTGGATCAAAACTAAGAACATTCAAAACTTTTGAAAAGGGTTGAGGCCTTACTTAGAGAAAAGGGATGCATTAAGTGTTTGAAGAACTCCGATCTCTCTTCAAATTCTCGGGTGACTCCTCTTCGAACAGCCTTCTAGCTCTCAAATTTCTCTCAACTAAATAATCTCTCCTCTTGCTATGAAATCAAGTGATATGCACGAAAATGAAGGATTCACCCTCTTATATAGGGAACTAATTCATCCAACGGTGAGGATCTAGTGACCCTTAGATTAGCCGACACGTGGTACGATTGCACGAATTAATCCGCTCGTGCATAATGTGCGATGTAGGGGGCATGATTACCTTTGTACCCTCCAAATGAAACTTCGACAAAGACGAATAGACGTGTTCCTCTAAGGATTGCATAAGCCTCCGCCGCAAGCCAAGCACTTTTTTCTCAAGGAGTCACGTAAGCCTCGGAGCACATGCACTCCTTTATCAAAGAGTTTCATAAGCCTCCACCGCGAGCCACGCGTTCCTTGTCAAGGAGTTACCTAAGCGTCACAGAGAACAAGCTCCAACAGACACAAGCTCTGCTCGTGACGCCGAGCAGATGAGCTCCGTTGGACTCTTAGCTCTCTGCTCGTCTCCACAAGCAGATGAGCTCCCATAACTCTAAGTGCTCGGGCGAGCAGATAAGCTCCCTTAAACTCTAAGCTCTCTGCTCATCAAGCCGAGCAGACAAGCTCTGTAGGAGTCTCAAGCTCTTTGCTTGTCACGTCGAGCAGTGGCACTCTGTTGGACTCTAAGCTCTTTGCTCGTCACACTGAACAGAAAAGCTCCATTGGAGTCTAAGCTCTCTGCTTGTCACGCCGAGCAGATGAGCTCCATAGGAGTCTTAAGCTCTGTGCTCGTGATGCCGAGCAGACGAGCTATGTATGAGTCTTAAGCTCGTGATGAGCATATAAGCTCTGTTGGACTCTAAGCTCTATGCTCGTCATACCGAGCAGGCGAGCTTCGTTAGAGTCTTAGCTCTTTGCTCGACCAGCTGAGTAGATGAGCTCTGTTGGACTCTAAAACTCTCTGCCCGGCAGGCTGAGCAGACAAGCTCCTTTGGGTTCTTGCCGATCAGACGAGCCCCTCAAATGAAACTCTCTGCTCGACCAGCCGAGTAGAAGAGCTGCTTCCCAAGCCCTCTGCTTGGCCGCCAAGCAAAAGAGCTCCTTCAAAGGCTCTTTACTAGGCTTATTCAAGTAGGAAAGCTCACTTCACCTCAATATTTGAGAGCCGAGTAAATGTGTTATATGGCTCCATTTAAAGCAGTGTGAGTTAGCACTCAATCTCATCCGGTGCGGATTTTGCCCTTTTACGGGGTCTGAATCCTGATGTTCAAACTAACATTTTCAACCGGCATTAACATTAGCCACTTGTATCCTTGGCAGAGCTAGCTAATTTCCACATTCTTCCCAGAACGTGGAACGGGGTGGGGGAGGGGGGGTTTGCAAATGATATGGGGAAAATACACATATACCACGTGTCACCTAGAACAGACTTCCGACCCGATCTCTCTGCTCTCCCATAATCTGATAAGGATTATCCTTGTCCATTGACTCGTACTAGGAGAAGCTTTTTGTCTCTTAACAGGAGAGCTAGTTCCTCCCTCTATATATATGTATGTATGCATGTCAGTCTTGGGAAAAATGTATGTTCTTAACACTCCTCTCCGATATTGAGCCCTCCTCTCTCATATACTGACCTAAGCATTCGTGATTCTCCGCGGGATTCCCCTCTGACGTGTCACCGTAGTCTTGTTTGCGTTGTGCAATTTTGTTTACGAGCTTCTTTCGATCCCTCCAAATTTTGTCCACAACACCTCAAACAAATAACCATCAGTGCACCCGCACCATGTCTCTGATTCAGGCTTGGGTGAAGTGTGTGGTGGTGACTTGCACGAGAGCCATAAGTATTTACCTTCCATCACATAGATAATGTAATGAACGTGGGTGTAAATTAGAACTGCATATTAAACCAATACCCATTCACACATATGTTCGTAAATAAGTTTCACTCTTGCTCGATGTAAAAACTTATGAGAATATGGGTTTTGAAACTCAGTGTAACGGGAAAAATTACTCTATCATCCTCCTTACTGAGTTTTAATTTCTAAGGGATAGTCCTTTGATGCACCACACAAACATGAGCGTGCCCACACACACACACACACTGAGACTGAGAGAGAGAGAGGGAGAGAGAGTACTGTTAACAGATCCTATTCCCAAACAAGAAGATAGGATAAAGTATTAAAGTTGTAAAGTGTAACCGGACTAATTAGCACTAGTCTTTTCTAAATCTAGAAAAGTTGATTTTGCGCACTAGATGATGTTGGGCCGCTCTCCATGCATTAAGTGTGTGTATGGATGGCAATTAAAGGTAAAATATGCTGTTCATATCACTAGACAGAAAGGCAAGCATGGGTTTCAGTTGGTGTACTCCTGCTTGCCACCCAGCCCCTCCCCTCTTGGGGCCTTCTTCTTTATGCCTCTACTTATTCGCAGTACTATCTTGTAGACTCTTATCTCGCCTCTAAGCTAAGCATGAAGTGCAACGGAAAGAGGATCTCTCGAATGACATTTTTTACAAGAATTACGTATCACAATCAGTGGCGGATATAGGATTGACAGTAGAGATGGTCAAAACATAACATTAACGTACGACTTTAGAAAATTGAAGTGGTCAATGCCTATTTTATTGGACCGTAAACCTTATAAGGAACTTTAACTTAAAAATAGTGCGAAAAGATTATTTCTCCCACACGAGGGTGGATCTAACCTATGATCCATTCCATTCATGGAAACATTCTTAGGACGTGTGGAGATTAGATTCTCTATAAGCACCTTAGCTTATACAACTTTTGTTAAAAAAGGCCTCTAAGCTCATAGAGATGAAAATAGAATTCAGTCTCTCTTTCCACTTCAATACCGATTTCTTTAACCTCATGATCAAGTAGGGCTACAGGTAAGTCGAAGAAAGGCGAGCTTTTCCCTAACCAGACTCGGTTAGTTTTATGCCAAAAAATTGAGCTTGGGTATGGCCAAGCCTAAAACAAGCCTGCAGCTCATTCCCAGTTGCTCACCAGCTCGAAATAGGGTAACTTGCAAATAACACCCGGCCTGGGGTTCACAACTTTTTAACAAATAAAACTCTGACCTTTCATTTTGGTGATTTAAAACCCTAACATTGTGTGTGTTTGTGGGTGGATGGGTGGGTGGGTGGGGGGGGGGGGGAAGTCGCAATTGAATCCAATTAAAAAATGAACTTACGTTAAAGTATTCGGACAGAAGTAAGCGGTTCCCGTTGCATTAAGGACCGGTATCAAAACTAAATTATGGTTTGTCCTAATACTTTCGTGACCTACGCTTTCTTGCCTTTCATATCAGTCTACAGCGACAAAAGAATTTTTTTCATTTCCTCAATAATTCCTTGTCTCACAGATGACGAAAACTGTATGTTCATACTTTATTTCTATTCCTAAGCAACTTGTGAGAGACAAGTCTAGCAGCATCATTGTGCGAGAGACATCCACTTGATTAAGATACACTTGAACCACCTAGTTGATGTGATCTTTCACTTAGAATCCATGAAACACCAATATTCCCTCTATTATAGTAATGGCACTATATGGTATTTTCTATAAGCTTTGGAGATCGTATGTCATCAGATAGGTTGGTAGGCATTAAACTAGTCAGAATTAAAGTGAAGAAGCTTCTCTACACACTTAAACTACGAGAAAAAATAATAAATACAAATTTCGAATTAGAAAAACTGTATATGTAGTAGCTACTCAAATTTTGTAATGTTTCAGAGGGGTTGGAATACAGAACTATGATCACTATATCTCTCTCTTTAATACCTGAGTTACAATCCTGCAACTAAACAGCAATGGCTAAGCAAATGGCAGTGGAATATGATGTAAACTATAAAGTGCACAAGTGCAAACACTTCGAAACAAGGACAATGGAAAATAAGCAAAAAAGCAAACACAAAGTTCTCCAAGCATAAAGATGACATGAACAAAGTTGGACCCGAAAAATCTCAAATTTTCCAAGAAACTAAAGGAAGAAGAAAAGGAGGACTCTACCATCTATGGTTTAAAGTGCTTCGATATACAAGCCAGTGTCATGCTAAGCTTGACTTGAACTAAGAATTGTGCTGTGGCCACTATTAGGGTTTCCATGCTGAAGCCCAAACTACAGCTTCCTCTTTCCATGTCAAGTAGATCCCTGACGAGTCATCTCCTTGCGTTAACACATGTGACCACCCGGTTCGGTACCTCTTCAACAGTGCCTTCACGTCGTCAACACAGTCGTCGCTAAACCCAACTGGCGAGAAAGCCTCCTTGAGCTTCTCAGACCACTGGCTTCCTCTTTCCCTTCTCTCGCAGTCTCCGTCGTGGCCCTTTTCGTCTTCGCATGCCAAAACCCTAACCATGCTTCTCGAGCACTCCCTCTCCAACATAAGTCTTTCGTTACTTGTTGGGACGAAGCTCTCCTCTAGCATTTCAAAGTACAAAGTGTAGAATCTAAGACACTCTTCAAAGCACTTCACAAAGTCATCCTTGGAGCTAGAAAAATCGGCTTCTTCTTCAACAACCGTCACAACTCGTGGATGAAGTGAGCGGAGCATCCTAACCACATCACCTCTTTCTTCTACTTCGATTTTTCGCAAGGCTCCAATACAATTCACAGCTATAGCTTCATCTTCTTGAACACCTAGTGCTTCTTTAGTGAGCTCTCCCAAGCTATTCAATCCACTTATAACATTAAATTCAAAGGGAACTCCCATTAGCCTCGCGAACTTCTCCATTCTTTGTGATATCTCCTTCATGACCGATCTTACTATGGATGCAGTCACCACAACGGTGAGCTTTAGATGTGGTGTCTCATCACTCCTCGTAGCCAAGGCTTCTAGCAAAGTAGGCCATTGGGTACAAAGGGTGTCGCTTATGTCGATGATGTGAAGTTTGCTTTCGCCTTCCAAGGCTTCCAAAATAGCTCCATTTGATGCCACATGACCAAAAGTTGTCCAAGGGCTTACCTCTTGGAACTTTAATATCAACTTCCTAGCAGAATCAAACGAATGGCTCTTTTCAGCTACCGAAGTTAAGGTTTTGAAACACCGCTGGCCGGATTCAGTTGCCTTACAAAAGAGAGCCTGCAAGAAGTAAGAGGCTAATTTCTGATCACAATCACCGTATGGGGAGGCAAGCTCGTTTAACATCCATAGAAGGTGGTGGATCTTAGTTGAGTCCTTCTCGGAGATCGCTCGTGCACATTCCCTGAGTAGCTTTGAAGCCCATTTTCCATCTCCACAAGGCTCACCCGAGTCCGATGACCGGCTTGTCGATGTGTGGCTACTTTGAGGCTGGTTGGTGCTTTGCATCTCTAGCTGATAATGACCATTGCTTTGATTGTTGGGGTAGCGGGCTTCTTTTGGGGTGAAGAAAGTTCTTTCCATGTGTTATTGAAGAGCCCTCTTGACCACCAGGCACCTTTGCAGGCGCAAACCCATTCTATTTTCAGGTTAGGATGCAAAAGTAGGCAATTTACACAAACCTATGAATTGGAAACCTTTGCATTATTGTATTTTAGGGTCATTGTCATGCTATGGTATCATCTATTGGTTTCATATGAACATAAACATTTTATATATGTTGTGTTATGGATATTATACACACACATGATATGTAAAAATTGAGCCATGCTGCAGTGCCTAGCAGGCTGTCCTCCACAACATAAGGATTATAAAAGTTTCATATGGGACACTACTCGTTAAGACAAAGCAAATATAAAGGATACACCCGGTGCATAGTTTCAAAAGGCAGACGAACATAGTCCATATAAGTACATATCTAGCATATCTAGCACAGTCTAAAGGTACACTACCCCACTGCGAGCTGTAATCAAGTCCATGCTGCAACAATAGGGGTAATCCGTACATCTAACCCTCCTCAAATCCTCGGATTGAAACTTCATGCACTGGACCAAACTCCTCCGAGAGGAAAATTTCCGCCACTTAACCCTGTACACATATAATAGGCAACGGTCACTTAGCCTTCTATCGATTAGATGAGAGATCATTTTTGTGTTCTTTTTCGGTTCTTCTTTCGTTTGAATTTTAGAAAATCAAATTAATTAGAAAACCAAATGGAAAGTCGACTAAATCATTTACTCCTAATTTTATAGTGTTGATAACTAGACTGGCACGGAATTTAAATGCACCTGAGAAGGAACAACCAGCAAGACAAAGGTATGATTCCAAAATCGCTATGTCAATGTCATCAGAATTTATTATTAGATGGAGTTTGGCCAGGACTAAAGCATTTATTCCTAGAGATAAAGATATCTACACTGGAATCTCCATTGTTTAATGGCAACTAAGTAATGCACAAGGGAAATAGCGCACACAGTATATTCTCCTCTCAGCGAAAGAAAACAAGTAGATGATGATAAAAGCAACATTGTCCGCAGTAAACATTAATTGATAACCTTCACTTAACTGGATTTCTCCAATCCTTGACAGAATTTTTACCCTTTACCATATTGGAGTCCGTCGTCCCACCAAATCTTCCCTCTAGCTAACTTCAAACCTTTGTATTTATGTGAACGTACTGTTCTTGTTATTGATGCCGTCTACTTCCTTTGTAACTGACAGGAAGGAGTTCATGCTTAGGAGTCAATACTTGTCAAACAGTTTTAAGGTTAGTTGTACTTTTTGTTAATGTAGTCCGCTCGGCAATTAAACCCCGTACTGATCTTTAGCAACGCTTTTATACTGGCATAACAAATAGTTTTATTACGCACTCGTAAATTATAATAAAAGAAAGAGGTTCATGGCCTTAAGCGACGCTTTTATGTGGGCATAACTAATATTCTTATATATCACGCACTTATAATGTAAGAGAAAAGTTCATGGCTTTAATAACCGTCCAACCCTTAGCTGAACAAAGCGTGAATGGGAGCAGGAGCAGGAGCAGGTGCGAGGTTCCGTAACGGGTGTGAGTAGTGTAATGGATTTCTGGGTGGGAGCGAGTGCCGGTGCAAGATTCGGGAGCGGGATTCCGAGGAAGGAACATCACCAGAATTGGCGAATCCTGCAACTAAGGTCTAATCATCAAGGTTATGCAGCATTTAGAACTACCTCGGATTCTCAGATGTTATCTCAAACTCTTTAGCTTGCAATGTAGAAACTACAACTCAGATTTAAACTAATAAAATAGCAAGGTATATAACCATAAACATTCACCAACTGGTTCTGTTACAGATAGAAAGAGATAATCAAACGACAATGTGTCGTTTGTAATGTTCTTAGCTTATGATATGATACTCCAATATCAATTTAAACAATCTTGGCATCATCATCTTGACTTGACCCTTAATCTAAATGTATCAACAGGTGGTCATAGTTGTTGCAAGCGGCAAAAGATTTGTCCTTTCATTTGGTGTATTATGGATTATCCCCCATTAAAGAACCCCAGTAAACCACTTCAGGATGAAACATCCTGTCAAGTAAACAGGAGTCATGCAGGCTACCGAGTGTTATTTTAACTACAAACACAAAATCCGAGGCTCTTACTGTGCATACGGTTAAGGTTAGTTCCTATTTTAGTGTATGTTGTGCCCAAAATGCCAAAATGCAAAAATGGTACAGTCAAATATATGAATTGCTGCATTTTCAATGTGAAAAACCTAGATTTTGCTCGAGAAGTTATCCTTGGGATTGACTGCGCAATATGCCAAAGGCTGTAGCGAGTTGGTTTCTAGGTGTTGTTTGATTTTAGAGTAAGTGTTGCAGGAGCTGCAACAAAGACTCCCAGCATATGAAAGATAATGCGTGTTATCTGACAAAAACAGTATTGAAGAAGTAGGGTTTAATTGCTTAACATGGTATGGTATCCTTGTCATGAAAAAGCTTTGTTTCTCAGAAAACCTCAAAATTACGCCCCATATTGTTATCATCGGAAAATGAACAGGGGCGAGGAAGAGAAAACGCCGTTCAATAGAACTAGCAAAAAGCGTTCAATCGTGATAGAAAAGGTAAAGAGAAAGATAACTATACTATTGAGCATTTTATAAACTGAGTACAACGGAGTCCTTATACAGACATAAAAAGACTACCCTAAAAAGAAAAGAAAAAAACAGAAGAGACAGTTCTACATGAACTTTGAGAGAGATAGAATAATCTAGAATTAAAATAACTAAGAATAGGAAACTGACATATTAATATATTGTTTAAGAAATAAACTGCTTTCTGAGAGACAAATCAACAGTGTAATGAAAACTGACTTATTTGGTGGCTGGCTACTTGGCAATGGCACTATAGATTACTGCATTTTGCAAAGCCAAAATGCAGATGTAATATATGAAATGTTTAAAGTAATATTTTCCACAGAAAATGTTCCTAAAGCAAGCCACAATAAACAAAAGGAAAGATATGGAAGGTGGACAAACCAAAACTGAAGGGAATCCAAATTAGCTCATTCCACACTAAAAAATTGGTGACTACAGAACAAAGGCATGAATGAAGCTCCTGTTTATCCATCCAATCATTGTAGAACCCTTGAAGCCTCAGCTTCCTTTCCCTCTCTATAAATATACTTTGTTAAAGAGGGTCTTTTTTCGATGATTCCATTCAAGTGGTCCACCTTTTTGCATTGCAGCACATCTCGTCTCTATGTGTCTCGATCTTATGCATCACACTGCACATATATATATATAGAAGAAGTGGTGTGCAGGGCCTACTATGTGATAATCTCGGACGAACAGTAGTGCTTCATAATTCATCATACATCAACTCTTGTGCGAATTATTGTGAATTTGGCCTGCCAAACCATGAATGATTAGTTGCTTATTAATTATACCTGAATGCTACTACCATGATTATACACTAACCATAGCACACTAGACATCTAGTTCTTCTAGGGCTAATATACAATCAAAAGCTGTTCAATTTGTCCTAACCTAGAAACTTCCTTTTGAGGTCAGTTAAGTTAAACTCGTCAGCTTTTAAACAAAGAATGTATGATAGATTTTGACACTCGTTTAGTTGCAAGAAGAAGTTGACTTCAACGGTGGAAGTTCAAGTTCGCAATGTTTTTTGTTCTCCCAACGCCACGACCCTCAGCCCAAGCCCCTCCACAGACCTGGGCAACACGTTTGAACTGATCAATACATTTGAGTCCAAGCAACCTGCGTAGGCTATCGGGGACATGACAAGAAATGAGTCAAGATCAAGTACTCGAACCCTGGCAACCTCAACCCAATCGTCACATCATTTTGGTAATTTGACAAGGAACATAAAATCTAAGGAGTGACATGACATGTCTCTCCACTAGAAGAAGCAAATACAACTTTGACATGGCATGGCAACCCTAATAATAGGTGTTTCCACCAAGGCATATGATAATTTTGAAGAGGGCGTCAAAGAATAGAGCTCTATTGCCCCTGTAAACAATTATTACTTATCGAAAAAGGGTTACGCAGGTGGTGGAAAAATGATCCACGTTCACTTGCGATTTGCCTTCAACTATGTAGCATATTATTTTGATTTTTTTTCTTTTGGTTGCACGGTAAGAAATATCCTCTGACCAGCCTTAGCGTCAACGAAAAATATTTTTCTTCCAGCTCCTGCCCCCGACAAAGGTTTGAACCAGGAAGTCAATGAAGGGAGCAAACCTCATTGACCACCGGGCCTACCCTTTGAGGTTTCTATGTTGCAGACTAAACATGTCAACCTGTGTAATAAATGCTAATTGAATTGATAACACCAAAACTCGCACAGAATTGCTAATGAAGGGCATTACTACTTCTTTCATTGTACAAGGTAGAGACCATGCATAAGGTAGCTACTTCTTGTTTTTTTTTATCTTTGAGACCAATGTCCCCAAATCATCATGCCATACATACACCTACACAGAACACGTTTTCATGTACATGTGGTGCAATACACTGATCAAATGAGAACACGCATAAACACAAGGAAAAGTAAGCCAAGCTGATTTATGCATTTCTAAGATGCAGAAGCTAATGAGAAGAACAGAGATGTAAGAACTTATCTAGCTACAAGTATATATTAGTAATTATTGAAGTGAAACAGGAAGGAATATCTTTAGCCTTGTGCGGCAAATATGTGCCTTGAAGCATCTTTCGAATAGACATAGCCGACACTGATTTTGATGGCTCAGACAAAGCATAATCAAATGCAATCTCTGGCCTTAACAACGTTCTTGTTGGCAATGGTTCGAGGTAACATGTCTCTGACCTTTTTTGTGGATAAGTTGAGGTTATTTTTGTCTTGGCCTCAATGCATAGGATCGGAAGACTATGGCTGGTCAAACAAAGTGGCCTGTAAAAGATGTATGTATGGCTCATCAACTGAAATTAAGGTGTTCAATAAAAACATAAAGCTAGTCGTTTCAGGTCCAATCTCTAGCGTCAACAACTGTGATATATATTTTGAGTACATTTTAAATGCAATAATGATCCTCAATCAAAACCCAAAAAACAAAACAAAGTGGCCGGCAGAAATATACACTTGCAGCCATCATCCTGCCCAATAAAATCTTTCTCTTTGTTTTTTTCTATGAACCATTGATCGCTACTGACTAAAGAACATCTAGAAGACGAGAGCACTACCTAAGGTAGCTTTCTTTACTACTGGTGCGCCTTCCTGGAAAACATTCCGAGCGTGGACAATTTGAAAAAGCTAAAGAAGATTTTTGCCAACGGAGACTGTTACCCATCTCCTGCTTCTTTGCCCTTTGATTAAGGACGGTGGTAATTCCTATATTCTGTTTTCTGGGTTTCCTGGGTTATGCCAAGAAGGATTTTAGATGCTCTTCGCAGCTGGTCTCACCAACGTGTGCGCAAATCTAGGCGTAAGATCTCGACAACAGTTTCTGTCATTTGGCTGGAGAGGGATAAGCGTCGTTTTGAAGGTAGTCGAGTTCCACCTTGGAGGTGAAACAAATATTCATAAGATGCTTGTGTTCTTCGATGTCTGCTTCTTGTTCAGTTAATTCGTTAGAATTTTTTTGATGGGCCAACATAATCTGCTGCTTGGGGGTGCTGTGGTCGTTTCACTGGGAAGAGCTTATTTGAGGTGGTCTAAAAGGGGCTGCTATGGTAATCAGATCTGCTGAAGGTCGGGAACCGGAAGAGAAGGCCACCATGGGACTCGCTTCGAATTTTCAGATAAGGAATGCATTTCTGTAGCCAAGGGGATCAGAGAAATTTCAGATAATGGATTACCAATTACCGCAAAAAATGATGAAACCGGTGATGGACTTAATTCGAATAACCCGGGATTGATTTGAATTAGAAGGAAGCAGTTGAAAAGGAATGATTATAAGGAACTGCCAATCGCAAAAGTACTACGTACTTCTATTGCTTTCAGCGGTAGCATCAATCAATGGACAACCATAATAACTAACATGTGTCAAGAGTACTTACATCCTCAATCAGCCAATGACTACAATGAAGGAACCATTTTAGTGCTATCATCGCCAACTTCGGAGCCCATGACTCACTGAGACCATCCTAACATATCCCTGTGCATTTGCAACATAAGATTGTAGCAGATGAGCAGTGTGGGGCAAAGATTGAAGTCACGTTATGTGGAAGATGTAATCTGCTCCCGCAGAACAAGAGCTCTAACAAATATCGGAAGCGGTGATATGGCGTCATTGTGAAAAGTTAGTGCTTCCATCCCTTTAAGTGGCCATCCGCGCTGTACGGTTCAAGAAATCCTATGAACTGTAACAACAAATGTGCACTAAGGTTCAGTTAAGCCTAATGAATGCCAATCCGAGTCCACAAATGTTCTCTTCTAGCAATGCACACACATGCACATAAATATTCACACAACAAGAGGGAGAGCTATATGTAGTCCTACTATACACCAATACTTCACAGATACTCTTGGTTACTTTCTGTCTTCTTCAACATGCCCATATAAAATTACAAAATCTAAACTCAAAGAAATCATAGCCAGCAAAATGAAGGAAATTTTTTATGCCAGAATACAACATTCTTTCAGCATGCAAAGGGGCATCACAGTTACAAGTGGTAAATAAAGAGCTAACCATAGTATAAATATAAAGAGTGGGCGTGTGAAGAGAAGAATGATTGACGTAACACATACGCAATAAACATGGTATACATATCCATAGACCTATATTACATATACTTTTGTCAAACTAACTTCATTTAATAACACATGGGTGGCTAATGATTATTAAAATCAGATATGACGCAGACTGTTACTGTATTTATTTACAGAAACAACTTATATGGTTAACACCTCTCAATGTGGCGAGGGGAGGGGGGATCTACAACATCGAGATTTGAGAAGTCATCTCATCTCTGTGCCCATGCTTCATAGCAGAGTTTTGATTCAGATACTTATCTAATGATTTCTGTCCCATTTTCAAACTCTCTCTATGTCCAAACTTTTGATATTTAGAACTACAAGGACGCCAGCAATCTTGTTTTGCTTGCATTAAATTCAATTAATATAGTGTATCAAGGGCACAAGATCTGTCCCAGAGTTTCGTGATTCCCTTCCGCCATAGCGTCCTGTGCCCAACCACGACCTGGTACATTGTACTCTGATGTACACGTACAGGTACTCTCATTCTAGCGAATTGAAAATTTTGTTTGTCAAGTTTTGGTACATTTTTATTTTGTTTAGTAGCTAATAGATGTTAATTCTCTCTTCTTCACCACCTTTCTTGGCAAGCAAAGTGATCACACAACTGTGCATATATCCTGCCAAAGCGAACCAAAGAAGCAATCCTCAGTGAACTGTGGACCGACTAAGCCTAAACCCCACGTAAGGCGCACAAGCAAACCTATGAACCACTACCCGTACCCTCACCATGTATCACGTAAGTATACTGATCTATCCTCAAACAAACAGCTTATGATAATTTCGTAATTTTCTAAATTTCTCTGAGTTGCAAGAATTCCCAAAGTAACAAGTTCAGCTTCCCAATAAAATTTCCAGCCATTTCAAAATCTTTATTCACGTCGTCACTGAAGTGTTCCAAAGAAACATTGATGAACAGATACCAAATGGAAGGAAAATGCAGAAGTATACGTTTTAAATGAGACAATCACACTATGTTGTAAAAGTACGTGTACATGGAGCAGCATTGATGCATTTGTTGTGATTCGCATATATACCTGAGTTCCATCTTCAGACCACCGCGCACCATAACCATCAGAAACTCGGATCTCAAAAACAACTCCATGTGGTGAGACAATATGCATATTCAACCGGCAAGAATGAGCTAATAAGTTACCAGTGGCATCCATCGCCAGGTTATTTTTATCAGAGTCTGCAGAGGAAAACAATGAAAAATCAAGAAACTCATCAATATAAGAGTCTAAATGACATAACTATTGCTCTTTTGTTCGACATAAAAAATTAATTTTCACATTAGTCCAAGGTGTCCACTAATTAACAAAGACACGAAAAATTTATTCTTCTTCCCATTTTCTTCCTCCTCCTTTACCCTCCTTTGTGGATAGCGAAATAAGTCGCATAACTAATGCTCTTTTGCTTGGCATAAAGAAATTCATGTTCCCATTTAATCCAAGGAGCCCACTAACTAACAAAGACATGACCCTTTTCTTCCTCCTCCTTTACTCTTCTCTCTGGATAGCGGCATAGCCCATTGCAAAGTGCCAGATACAACACAGAATCCGTACCCGTGTCAGTGTCAGTGTCGTGTCAATCAGGGTACTTGGGGCGGGCTAAACAGCAAGTCCATGTAGCATAGGTAGCTACAAAGATACAAGCAGACCAAAATATATCGGCATAAATAAACTCAGTCGCTTTGCAGCAATCGTCAACGATGTAAACAAATTGTAGTGACAAAAAATAGGCGTTGCCACGGTGGGGGTAGGGGTTGGGGGGAGACCTAGGTACAGAAGAAGTATACAAGGAATGTGAAGTCAGAAAGAGCCAACGGTCCAAGGAGATCCCAGACCCAACAAAAAACACTAGAGAACAGCCTCTAACAAAAAGACCTCATGGGGTCAACAAAGATATCTACATAAAGAACCCAAGACAGAACTCATCCATAAAGTCATCCGCCTTTTCCAAGAAGATATATATCCTTAAGAAAAGTACATGTAGTATCAGAAGAAGAAGATTTGATATGACATGGATATCCAAAAGGCTCTTTGACTTCTTCAAGTCAGATGCTCCATATAACTATAAAGAAGAAGGAGAAAGAAATAGGAGACGATCAACTCACCAACAAATCCTTAACCTTGCAAGGCATCATCCACACATCACCAATGAAAGAAAGTTGCAACGAAAGAGGGGGGATTTTTATTTTATTTTTTTCCGATAGGTAAGTATTAATCACTAAACAAACTGCCAGAAGGGGCGAACCTCTGTACAAAGAAAGTATATACATGGCCTAACAAAAACAACCGCTAAGGCTATCCGAATGCAAGAAAGGCTTCACTGGAGCTAGCATACTCCTCAGCCAACAAAACGAAGTGGACAAAAACAAAGCCTTCAATCTCTCAGCAGACAATGCAACACTCTCAAAAGCTTTGAAGTTTCTCAAAGCCCAACGAAGAAGGAGCTGTTCAGTACCCGCTTCTCTAAAGCTTAAGTTGTTAGAAAATGGGCCCGACAATGTATATCATGCGCGACACTCCCTCTCAGGTACAAGCCCCAGGTTGTTCGTGGAGAGAAATCAATGTGCATACAAACACCAAAGTGCCCAAACAAACAAAAGTGTTATAGCACCGAAGGGGGGCCAAATGCGAGAGGGAGAGAATCGAACCGAAGACCTTGTCAAACCAGAGCTTTAATACCATGGAAAGTTACCTGCTGCTGTAAAAGCTTAAGTTGTTAAAAAATGGGCCCAACAATATATGTTATGTTGCACCATGCTTTCTGTGTTTTCATAGTGCTTTCACAGATAGTCACCACTTTATATTGCAAGCCTAGCCATCTCCCATACATGGAAGGCCTCAGACTTCAATATAGCTTCCACAGGGAAGCAAGAGCCTCCACAAACAGTTAAAGCGCCATGACATGATCAGCCTGACTGCAAACCTTGGAGTTCCCTTTTAATGTAACAATTTCTTCACCCCAAAACTTGGGATGCAGCATCACCAATCCAGCAGATTCCTTGTAAAATACAATACTCCAAAAATACCTTCCTGACCCGAAAGTAAGAGACGGGCTGAATGGCTTATAACAAGATCATATAGATCAGGAACTGCACTCTGCATCTCCCAAGTCAGCCTCACCCAGAATCCTCAACCTCAAACCTAATGTACTTGAATTCTCCCATCTCTTTACCACATTAAGAGCACGGTCTTACTCATATTTTCCAAATTGTTATACTGAAACACTTCTCTACCATTCCCAAGAAAAGGACAGTTCAATTCCTTAAGTTTTTAATCCCAAGACCCTCTAAGCCGTTAGAATTTTGTGCAAAATTGTTCATTTAAGATATGTTAGTTAAATAGGATTTGAAAGTGTTGAAGTTTTGATTTCTATGGTTGGCAGTTTTATTTTATCATAAAAGTAGATAAAATGTGTCATAGTTAGATCTTAAATATCTTTAAGTGAATATTTTAAAATTTTTAAGGTTAAGTAGAAGTGTTGTCTTCAAAAGGAAAAGGTAAGAAACTAACTGGTGATGTTTACAGTGTCATATTTTTGACACTAGGTTACCCAGTTATCCATCAAACTTTTTGAACAAGAGTATTTAGAAAAAGGACTCCAAAAATTACACACTAATTACCAGGTTGTATTAAAATCATTTTGAAGCTCAAGTCCATTTAGTCAAGAACTGCTAAATGATTCACTCCATTAAACTTGCCTCAAGTCTTGGCACTTGTTGGCAAAAAATGCTTACTGAATGCTTTTGTTTCCAGTAAGAAGACGCCCGAGATCTCAGGCAATGTCCACACACCAAAACCTTCATATCACAAGTTATGATATCTTGAATGTCCTCCAGGCTCCAACCCATGAAGAGGCATCACCATCCTCCGTTGAGAAACTTGTAAAAGGAAGTTATTCTCATCTTTCTATTCCTTTGTGCATTGACCGCGAGCTTTAGCAATGTTGTCAAATTTTACCAAAAAAATATGGAAAGTTAATTATCTATCATACTCTATTTGCTGACTAGTTGCTGCTATGGCTAATAATCATTAGACTTCCAAAATACATGAAGCTGCTGAGAATGGTCACGGGGAGTGAAAATCGTCAATAAACCCATTATAAAGCATGAAACACTGCCGAATTCAGTTTAAAACATTGACAGAGTGCTTGAAGAGTATGTCAGTGGCAGTCTAATGAATAGACAGATCTATCCGCTTAATACTTTTATGGGAAAAAGAAATAGTCAAGCTAAGACAAATTAGCATGTAGCGGACATTTAATATTTTATGAAAATGGAGGAGAGATGTTCATAAGGGACTGACCACTTCCACAAAAGGTACCCCAATATCTACCGCCGCTTCTGTTGACATGCTTAGTCAAGGCCCTCGCTCCATCCGTCAATGTGGAACCTTTAATCTCAAGCCAAGAACATAGTCACTAAATACCAAGCAAAGAAATTAACTTGCATATAAATCAGTCTGGCAACATAACACGAAAGTGGATTCATAAAGCAAAAACAACTAACAGTACACCATTTTCTTTTCTATTGGGGGTATGTTAATTTACAGTTATAAATTCACAATCTGAGGGAATGAAGCACCAGGGTTTCCTAGGTCCCACTATGAAGTTAGGGCGAATGATGTTGATGCTTGCACATTACAGAGATATCCACCATACCCTCAGAAAAAATATAGAACATGAAAGTACAACTCAAACTTCATTTTCTTCAGCACAAGACTCAACAAGCTCTTGTTCAACCTTCATAGCCGTAAAACTTTCCTTTCATTACATTTGCACTGAATTCCCTCAAGTATAGCAGCCATTTGGAGAGCACTTAGCAGCGCCCCCCCCCCCCCCCCCCCCCTTACCTTCCCCCTTTTCCCCTCTCATCTAAGCAGATAGAACAACCGTATCAGCAGTTCCATAGATAAACACTTCAGGAAGTCAAAGAATTGAGAGAGCAGGATTTTGTAGACAAAGAAATAATAAGAGTCTCATCATTATCATACATTGGGATTATGCGGTAACAAAAATGATGACAGCAGTGTGGATCTTGGCGGGAGAAGCGCCTCTGGAACTGTTCCCACAGTGTGTACAAAACCCAGAAGCCTCTGAACACCTTCGTAACCGAATCCCTGCACAGAAATTTAGAAGCACTAGTTGGGTTAGTTTTGCAAATAAAGCAATTATGGAGTCTGTTATTATACAGATCTCCGACTGCAAAAATACCTTACTGAATGCAAAATGCTAGATCGATCTTCATCAGGCCATAACAGATGTCCTATACGCCATCTTGTTGAACAGGGATTAAATATGTGAATATGTACGCCCATGTGCACGTGCAAGTAGACCGAGTACATATATCCTTGTCTAATCAACCATAACAGACAAGAACACCCTCTGCAGGTAACTAAAGTTCAACAAGGCATATGACCAAAATCTCATTCATGTATCGTGTATTTCTTCATTCCACCTTGGACACTAAGGACAAATCCCAATCCCAACAAGGAGATCACTCAATTCCCCGAACAGTGATTAAGCATCCGTTACAGATTTCATCTTATCCCCAGCATTAGTACATAACTGCACCAGCAATTCCTCCAAAGGACCTTCACCACATCAATAGGGCTAGTCAACTCTCACATGTCAAGGCTTGTGGACTAGGTGGCTACTTATCACTTTACCATGGTTTCGTCTATCAATATATCCTGAAAAAACAGGATTTGCCTTGGCGCGACGTTAATATTGCTCCACTATGCCCTAACAGGTCAACACCCTCTTTTTAAATGCGGGGTAAGACTAATAGACCTGACAAAAGGCTAATCCGGCAATAGAGGTCTATTAGCCACCTTTTTCCTATTATGAACAGAGTACAACATACAACTAAGATAAAAGAGCAAGCACTTCAGCACATTTAATTTCCCAACAAGCCTTTTTCCGTGAAGCAACTAGCAAAAGAAGCTTTATCACATAAGTTTACGAACCACAATGTTTAACTGGACGAGGTTATGAACACAATAGATCTTATATGTTTTACTGCTATGGACATAAAGTCTTCGAGTCTATTGTTTCCTCACAAGCTTGTGAAGGTGGGGTGTGCTAGGAAAAACCGAAGCGAGTGCCAAATGGTAGTAAAATAAGCATGAAGAATTGCAGTAAAGTAGAGAGAGAAAGGACAGGGCAGTTGTTCTCCCGGTTCGGCCCCTTGCCAGCGTCATGTCCTAATTTAGCCCTGGAGTACTCAATCCACTACATTGGTCAACTTTAAGAGCAAAAACCAAGCCCAGTACAATAGACAACCAGAAGGGAGTAGACACACTTCACATCTTCCAAGTCTCACACGGAGAAACACGCACCATTTCTTGGCGACAATGCCAACCGTAGTGAGACAAGCACCACCTTTGCTGCCACAAGCAACAAGTTATCTTAACATGATGATGGTTTTGATGCTAACTGTTATGTTTATCATATTATTCACCTATTCCTTATGTCACAACGTTCTTTAGCCTCATGAACCTGCATAGTCATGGCCTCAAACGTTGCCAAGTGCATCTTGCTTCAAGCGTTTTCACCTAGCATATTCCAAACTGCTTCAGGGAAAATCTGGAAGAACGTACAGCTGAGTGAGGTGGAGCACATAATAACTCTAAACGAGGACCTAATCAACTCGTCCAAGCCTAGTGTTTAATAACTCACCCATCACACCTCTGAACAAAGTATTTGAACAGATTTTGAGATCAAGTATAACTTCTTCTTTAGAGAAAGTACAGCCCTTTATACAGGGAACATCTAAAACCCTAGTCTACGGTAGTTACCAAAATACCCTTAAACTATTTAACCATGAAGGAACCTTGCATCTTGCCAAAATATCTCCAGGATTACTTCAGCTTCAAGTAACCTACTACCTACCGAAATATCTGAAAATACTAAACTAAGAAGAAACCTAATAGAAAAACTAGATTGCCTTAATTAGAGAAACCTAGTAACTATTTTAAATTACAGGGAAATTAGCATCTTCTATCCCAGACACAATCAAATGAAACCCAATTCTTTCTTCCAGCTTCTCCATGTTTTCATTCACCGTCACCTACGCCTTATAGACTCAAAAGCTACTCTTCATAAACAAGTTCCCGGCCTCAAAGAGCAAAAGTCCTATCCCAATTGTAAACACGTCCTCGCAGACTTGTAAACTAACGACATTCAACTGGAGGTAATTTCTATCAAGCAACCCCAAATTTCTAGGTAGCATAAGTTGACTTCATTAACTTACAAGTACATTGGCTGCAGTGCAAGTAGATTCTAAACATTACGTTTTCATTTTGTAGCAGAATAAATCCGAAGCTAGAAATACAAAATCTTGACTCACCACCCGACAAATGAACCCTAAGCTTGAACGGACGCAATTACACGTTAACCAATCATGCAAGTTCGCTCATTGTTGTTTTTGCTTTCTGGGGAATTCAATGCCAAAGATTAAACAGAAGGGTTGCTTGGTCTTATTTTCTCAATTCTCTGGTAGGATAAAACATTCCTACAAAGTGCATAGATTCTTTTTGTTTTTTCCTTTTATTTGAACGGTCAAGAGTCTATTCAATAAAAAAGCCAGAGGGAACAAACCCATGTACACGAACAGCATACAAAATAAACCACCTTTAAAACCTGAAAAGCAATCCAAAAAATTATGAAAAGCCTCGTGCAAGTAACACTTTCCACAGCCAAAAGCTAAAGTAAACCAGAGAAGACCCTTTGAATTTTCAATAGAACCCCAACCCTTCAAAGGCTGTATTGTTCCTCGCCTTCCATAAACAACAAAAAAAGCAAGGAATAATCAACGTCCAGAGCTTCATTTTCTGACGCCATTCTTTTTGTACAGGGACCAAGGCCTAAGCAAATCAACAAAGGATAGTGGCATGGTACCCCCAATAGATCGATCACCAAACCACACAAGCCTGACTATTGGGCAATGTAAGAGCAAGTGATCGGCCAATTTTCACCAGTTTTCTTGCACATCAAACACCAGTTCGATAAATCTTTTTTCTCCTTCTCAAGTTATCCCCAATAAAAACTGAATTTCTAGCAGCCTCCCAAATGAACAACAAATCTCTTTCCACAAAAAAGAAGAGTTTCCTCGAGAACAAAGGGCGAAGTATAAAGACCCAACCAAGAAAAGACCCAGCAATCCTCTTTCCATTCCACCATGTCTATTCCACCTCGAGAGATAGTCACAGATTGTAAGCGCTCAAGGGAAAAAAAAGGACTGAATCAAGCTCCCAGTCATTAAGTTTCTTCTAAAAAGCAGAGCCATTGCCGTCACATGAAACCACATCTGCCACACAAGCCTCCTTATTCGCTGCAATAGAGAGCAGAGCAGGGAAGGATTAACACAGCTCTTCATCATAACACCATAAAGGTCGCCAAAAACGAACCCCATGACCATCTGCGATAGAGAAACAAGCATGCACCATAAATCTGTCAACCCTTGCTCATACCAACCCCTAAGCTCAAACCATGAGATCAACAATCCACATTTGGGGACCACGCATCCACAACTGTCCCAAAATTTCCAACCACAAGCCTTCTGCAGAAAGTTGTTCTTCCCTGCGTATATCTCAATAACCTTTCCTCAAAAGTACCAAATTAAAGGTAACCAAGTTTTTTACCCCCAAACCCCCACCGCAAATCGGCAAGCAGACCTCCTCCCATTTAATCAAGTGGTATTTCACTTTCTCCAAAGATGCCCCAATAAGAAGTCTCTCGCTAGCTTTTTCCAATTCGAACACAAACCGGAATCACCAGCAAAGACGCGGTATGTCGGGAGGCTGGAAATGGTGCTCTTAACAAGAGTAACGCAACTGCCTACAAAAAGGTACTTTTCTTCCACCCCGCCGATCTATTCCCAAAGTGCTCCACGACCGGACTCCAACAGGCTTTACCTTTAAAAGACGAACCCAAAGGAAGGCCTACAAAGTGCATAAACTCCAGATGACCGGGGCCAATTACGTAAAAACCATGACAAGATCGATCAACCATGACCTCGCGAATTATGGCATGAGGTGGAGTGCTTTTAGCAAGAAGAAGTAATACACGCATTTGCTATTAGATGTTCATAACAAAATAACGAAAAGGAAAGAGAAAAAAAAAAAACTATCTGGACATTCTGATAGCTAAATCTATTCTGTTCCTTTACATTTGCATTTTTCCATAGCTCAGAGAAGCAAGACCTCAATGCTTACAAATACTAGCCAACCCCATACGTTACCATCCAACTTCGACTCAGAATTGCCACGATCAGGGTACCATATACACACGTCATCCTCGAGGCATATGGTCAGATGGCATTTCATGTAAAACTGTAAAAGACACGGGGAACTAAAGGATATAAAAATATTACTAGGGCAAGTATCCTCACTAAAAGTATGGCGGCCAAAGAATTATAAAGCTGGGAAGTATGTTTTGTGACACAAACTGCGAGGACCCCATTTGACCGTTCCTTGTCCTCCGAGTAAAACTTTCTGTAGACTTGCACACCTGAAAAAGGTTAAGGCCAGAAATATTTTGCATCAGTTATGTGCTTTTATTATCATTTCAAAAGCAGGAATCTCATAGTCATCAGCTTGTTGGCAAATGCACATGCAAATGGGGGTTCCATGTGAGGGAGTTGTACTTGGAAAATTGTAATTTAAATCCTTATGCTTAATAACAGCTTCAACTTTTAAGTCAAATTGTATTAAAAGCATAAATGCTGGGCAATTCGGTCAAATCATCAGAAGATCCACTGATTGATCTTAAAGGTCAATCAACCTAAACGTGAAAAACAACTTTCCACCACACATTTGACCATTCTAGTCATAGTTTTCTTACTTACACATTGCAAGTATATTAACTGGCTCTCAAACGTCCGCTTCTACCCAGGCATCTGTGCTGGGATTTATGCACCTTACCTATTTTTTGTTTGTTCATTTTAGGTTTGCTAGTTTAAATATCCTTTGACGATGTGAAGTTAATTAGTAAGAGACTAAGTTGTACTAAATAAAGAGATCCGAAGGACAATTTATATAATAACCAAGACCGACCGACAAGGCTCGGCATACTTTTTGTCGTACTCCTAGAAGAATACCATCTAGAACGTTAATATTCTCTCGAACAGCTCGCCTTAAAAAAATAGTGGTATACTAATTCCATGAGCTAATACAAAAACTCAAAACCAAGAAAATATAGCGTCACAAACCATGACGCAGACAGGCAACCCTGTTCTTATAACTCAATATCCTCCCTTAGACCTGAAAACAACTCAGCAACTCTCCCTTGGAGTTGCAATCAACACGCAAAACGAGTCAGCTTCGACCACTCCAAGCAGATTCAAGTAGCGACTCTCAAATCTGATTACAATATCCCATCATCTCTAACACCACCAAATCCACCAACAACTATTAACGAGTAAAATGCTATCAAACCACGTGTTGCGGTGTAAGGGGTCTACAATGACTAGAAGGTTTTGTTTGACCACCTTTGAACGTCGTTGAACCTTCAGTGTAGAGGTCAACTTAGGGTAAGGATGGCAGAATTGGAGGAACTAGTGAAAAAATGTAGCACGTGTCACCAAAGGGTTAACAGCGATCAAAGGTGGTCAACAGTGTAGGAGGACTTTACAGAATCTCTTCCATGGACAGATGATCGCAACCAGTTTCCTAAACAAACCAAGGGCAGAATCCTAATATAACTCGAACTCTGCGTCTCTAGAGAATTCCAACCCCAGCAGCCCTAGGCCTTCTGCAGGCACTATATATACTTAGGCATACCAGGTACACACTGGCCTTCTCACACAAACACGCACCCCCACTTTTCTAGCTCTCGTATTCTTGTTCTGACTTAAGCATCGGATTGCCCATGCTACAAGCCCTCGGCATTCATCTGTTTCGCTCTATTAAGGAGCCTTGAAAGACTTCTCCCATCCGTACAGAATTCAGGGAGCAGACTTCCTGTAATTATCCACATCAAATTATAAACCAAACCAGTCAATTGAAACACAAACCAGCAGCCACACATGTCTGCATAAACCCATAGAGCAACGCCCGAGTATCAAAGTTGCCACACGGCACAAAACACCAAAACTGTGAAACTATAAACAAATCGTCAACAACCACATTTCACTTTCCGTCCAGTGGGATAATCCAGTAGCAAGTGCCGGATGAACACCACCCGCGTCCACTACTTGACAACCTAAAATCACTTTTCAAGAACCCATATGCAAACCCAGATATAAATCCCAAATATCATGGCACCAGCAATAAACTCTTTCTACGAAGTCGTCCAATAATTCTTGTCGAGAGGTCCATCAAAATCAAACGGGTCAAACCACACAACAGGTGACAGTGTGAATCTGTCTGCACTCTGCAGTATAAGCATTTCCAACCGAAGGATAATATGTCCTACTCAATAATTATGTCCTGACAAAACTGTGAGTCCACAACCCACGAAGTGTGAATGAAAAGGTAACAAAAGCAGGCAGCCACATATCTGTCAGTAATAGCAGCGTTGGTCAATCAGCCATAGCCCATGTGGTTCAAGCTAAAAACTTAGACATAATTCCACCGCGATCCAAAAGAAGCATAGGTGGCCGATCTGCAATGAGATATAGAAAACTTAGTTCTGCACAACAGAACATAGCAGCCACGGCTCAATCCAAACTACCATATTAACAGCTTTCTCAACCATCACCACCATTAATCGATGTAAGGTACCACCACAATGTAGAAAGGCAGCACAGACGAGTTCATACCAAATGAAAGTATGTATGCCCAGATTGAACAACAACTGCTGATCACCATCACTGCTACAGTTCTTCTGCACCATGGACACCACACACACAATGAATACATCCAAAACAACCACAACAATAAACACTTTGGCCAATCAAAAAGAAAGAGAACCAACGAGCGAACGATGAAATACTTCTAAAACACTTTATCCGGGTAAGGAGACTGGCTTGTAATACATAGTGAGACCTTTATCCGATGAAATACTTCTAAAACCCTAACTTGCAAATTTTCTTGGAAGGAGACTGGCTTGTAATACATAGTGAGACCTATGAGGGTTTATATCATAACCTAGACCCAATAATCAGGAAATCCAACAAGTCTAACATGCTTTAAGGTGGAATAAGTTTCATGTCTAGTGGACCATTGACCATTCTCTATTTGATAACGCAAAGAGTACTAATATAGTTCTCACCCTTGGCACCTAAAGTTGTATCCCAACTTGGTGCGAGTATTGAGCCACGTCAAGTTGAGAGACAACTTTAGGGGAACTATACCATTAATCTAATGTCAACTTGAAATCTCAAAACTTGAACCTTATACCTCAAAAAAGATGTGTACGAACTACATATAGGGTAGTTGCTCCACTCCACAAGCCAGTAATGGACTTGTCACTTGTATAATCTTTTTGTTGCCCTTTTTTAATATATTAAGCATATTATTGTTGCTCAGCCTTTTCTCAAATAAAGAAAGAACAAGCTAAACTTGGACCTTAAATGCATCTAATATCATCAGGCATGAGGCTACAAGAATCATCATGTAATCAGTCTAACTTGGCTTAGTTTTGACATCAATATTTATGAAATGGACGACTGAATCATATCATCGGGGCAGCCAATCTTTTACTATATTACAGCTTTATGTGGTCCAGTAGAATATTAAGTACAAACTAATACCTTGTTCTATCGTATTGGCTACAACGATCTTGCTTTCGAGAATGATTTGTGTATGGCATTTGAACTATATACTGTGATTTGAAGAGTATGCAAATCTAATCCTACGCAAAGGTAGAATGATTTGAATTTTGACTTGTCTTCTATCTAGAGGCTTAGTTCAAGAATAAGGTCTTAGTTCAGTAACAAGCCACAGAAAAAGGCCGCAAACGTTGAACTATAGCTGGTTGACAACTCCTCTTTTTGTTCAGATTTTGAATACTAACTAGAACTACCAAGACATAACCAGTTGTGATTCCTTCATCAAATATTAAAGCTAGCACCTTCTTCAAAGGTCTCCACTCCAGGAACGACTTTCATATGACACTACTACTAACATCTCGTGAAAGATAGAATACCAATGGACCACAAGTCAATGCTCACCTTTGTTGTCAGAGTTTGGATATCAACAACTAGAACTAACAAAAGGATATCAATTCCTTTTCTCAAATGTTAAGACTGGTACCTTCTTCAATGGTCCCCACTCCAGGAAGGACTTTCACAAGACTCTCTGCTTCTAACATCTCATGGAAGGTAGCATACCAGTGGACATCCTACAATACGACAAACTTACTGTCTCACATCTGCTTATAAATGAAGTAACTTCAACTGCATAAAACAAAAGTACCTGAACTTGGAGCACCAAACATTTATTGAACAGAATTAGCGATCTCGATCCAATTCTGTACCCAATAAAAAGACACCATGAGAAAGACAGAAAGAGACTCATGTTCTACCCCATCACGACAACCCTGGTTAAGTTTCTCCAATTATTTTGGAGAAATCAAGTCAACAGGAAAACAAGACAATCTTAGGGCCCTCAGTTTTCCAATTATTTTGGACTAGCGAAATAGATTTCAATGATTAAAAGGTAGCAATGATGAATGTCTGACGCATTTCCTTACAAAGATATTGGCCTTCCAACAGAGAGAGATGGTAACAGACTGGGAGCCAAGTATATAAATCTTCGAAAGATAAACTAAAGTATACCTGGACTTCCCAACTATCAATCCAATGCACAACTTTTGGTACTTATTTATTTTCCTTTTTGTTTTTGTAAACTCTTTTTGTTGACTTTTCATAAGTATCTTGTGTTTAGTCGGTCTATTCAGGTAACAGCAAGTTACCAGAAATTAATTACCAAAACGCTAAGTCGGATACATCATAAACACTTCGGATGTTGGCGATCATATGTAATCAATCGCTGAGGGTTTATTGAACAGGAAACTGATGCAGTGCTAACAACTTGATCCCAAACTAAAATTTAGTAAGACCGGGACAGATATAAGCGGCATCCAATCCCGTAAGAGTTGCACAGTCAAAAAAAATAAAAATTAAGAAGATCTGTGTATGCTAAATTGGCAGGCCCCATCAATTTTCAAAGCAATCGAAAACATACAGCACCTTAGTTGATTCAAACAGAATCTCAATGCAGCTAAATCAATATAACAGGGTTGACAAAAGCCAAATTAGTCATTGGGCTGATGCAAATGAGGTGATTCTCCAGACTCTTGGATTAATTTGGAATTTGCAGTACAACGAAGCTAAATTGCTGCTAAAGCAATATCAGCATGGCATTCAAGGATATAGTCATCTAGAGGAAGCTATACATATGGAAGAGCTAATAACAACTATAATATATAATGTCAACCTAGTGCATATTGCAGTTGATGCATACAGATACAAAAAATAAGCCATACCGGGTGTAGTCCCCAAGAGCACACCTTCCTTCAATTGTCTTCTGCCCATCTAAAGAATTTATGTACCACAGACAACAAGCCTTTTAGTGTGGATTCCATATTTAAAACCTCAAAGAGGTAATCATGACAAGGACAACGATTTATATTTAGAAATTACAAGAGGAACATATTAATACCTTTGAGCTGGGTGAAGAACGGCTCCTGAACATGAAGTTCAAAGTCCATGATCTTCAAGATCTAATATAACACACAAAAAAAAAAAAAGTTAGTACAATATAAATTCTATCTAAAACAAAATTCTATAAAAATGAAGATAAATGAAATTACTTCTAAATGATATCAATGTCCAGGTGCTGAAGTAGTTAACAAGTGATATGCAACACAATAGAAAAATCAAAGCAAAGCAGAAAATTAATGATATGACCTCTTACATTTAGCAACTCGGATCCATGCTGTAGGATCGACTTATTCCACTCGTCTTCTTTCTGCTTCCAAGATTTGTCTTCATCAATTAATTCCATCTTATTATGTGTTCTACAGAAGGCTCTGGAAGAGATGCACTGGCATAAAGATGCTGCTAGCCGCTTGTATAAAGGATATGGTGGAACTCCTTCAGAAAGAACTGCATCAAGTAGGCATGAACATATTATTCTGTCCTCGCATAATAAAAAGACTGACCAGTATGTCAGTGTTACTTGCTTTTTACACAAATATATGTATCAAACTAGAAATTATAACTTCTGGTTAGCTAAGGAAATCTACAAAAACTACTACACGAATATTCTTAGTAAAAACTCATCCACAAAAGCAACAGGCAACCACAAAAACTTTTTCTTTAGCTAGAAAAGATAAGGTCTGGAAAAACTCTATGGTGTAAAGGGAGCCGCCCCCATGTTAAAAGCTTGTCAATTCCCCTACCTCCAAATGGACCATATGAGGCACAAGGGTGACAGCCTCCAATAACTATGCATCCTCCTTGGCAGCATGGTCCTAAGTCCATCTCATTGTAATTAAAGACACATGCCTAAGGCGCAAAGGGTCCCTATAGCCTAGGCACAAGGCACAGGCGTGCACCTTTCAAAAGCGAGGAGCAAAATAAAATAAATAAGAATATATAGATATTAGTGCATTATACAAATAAAATAATGTAGGAAAATTCCAAAACATGGCAATTTAACAAACTTCCAACAATAGAAAAAGTTTCAAATCCAATGAGAAGTAGTTGATCCTAAGTGAACATGACACCATCATCCTCATCATCAGTAAGGGCCAAGGTAGCAATGCTTTCTTTCTTCAAAGGGAATCATAGGGCTCAAAGTCCAGTAGAGATTCCTTCTCAATTTCATCTTCTTCATCTACAAGGTGAACTGAAGGAATAGATCTACTTGAAGGGAAGCACCAGCCGACGACGGGGCACTAGCACAGTGGACAGCAGCAAGAGAATAGAAGAATTAGGAATTTGAGGTTTTAGGACTTTTTTGGTTGAAAAATTAATTTATGGTGATATCAAAGAAAGAACTAAAAACAATCAACGGCTGAGATGATGCCGCGATGGCAACAGTCAAAGACTTGATGTTTTGGGCTTTTATTTCCACCTCCATCGCGCCTTGCGCCTGGGCGCCCTCCTCTTGGAGGCGCTGCGTCTAGCCCTAGGCGAGGCGCGCTCCCTGTGCAGGGCTGCACCTGCACTTAGGCGTGCTTTTGACAACACTGGTCTAACTCATCAACATCTCACCATCTTGACATATGCCAAAGAATCAAACATATAACAACCACGCTCCTTCCATAAATTTTGATTTTTGTCAAAATAGCACCCTGATGTAGCCATCAAAAGCCAGCTTTGGAGGTCCCCCGTGCCTGTCAAACAACCCCCTATGGGAAGGAAGTCCAAACCTGCTGCACAGGATTGAAGAAGTATTTAAAAGGAGAAGGTTCCACCAAAGCTTATCTTCACAACCTCATTCCCGACCATGAAGGTATCTCATCTATTGTAGTTTCCACACATTTATTGCCCGAGGTCACAGAAGCAATCAAACTAGTCTCACATCCCAAAGCCATCCTGTATAGCACCGGGGAGTCGATCCCTAAGAGCATCTGCCCCATAATACTCCCCACAAGAAAGGATAAAGTTTTCAGAAGTACTACTCAGCTACCAACTCCAAGCCCAAAAAGCACGAACTCGTATATTGTTATCATCCAGTCCTACAAATCCCTCATAAACATGCCAATTACCACCTCCCAGAATTTCTACGAAACCATTTTCTTCGAACAAATGATCGAACATCCGAAATTCCATTACATCCAGACCTCCTCCACAATAGGTGGACACTTTCTCCCGACTAACACCACCACTTTTTCAGACAAAACCCCTCCTAAGCTTGCCAAGTTCCTCACCATCAAAAAGCGGCATGGAAAGAGGGAGAACATATATGTCGTGGGACCAAAAAGGGTGAACTTCCTAGAGGTGAGTTTCTACATTTGGAAAGATATTGCTTCTTCCAACTACTATTCTCTTCTCACATCACGCCACTTTGATCCATATGGCCTTTTGACTTGTGCCCCACCCCTAAAGTAAGATCAAAGTATGTCACGCACGCAAAAGGAGCCCACCGTGCACCACAAAATATTTCCCAAAGCTGTCAAATCCCCTATTTGATGCCACAAGATCTCACATTGGAATTGGGAGAGTTTGATATTGGCACTGCAAGATCCTACAAAGGATCTCAAGAGTAACCTACTTGTCTGGCCCTTTTAACGGAAGAACTGTGGTGGAAAAGTTGTTCGAAATCTTTGAACTATCATATTTGATCTAACTTGATCCTCAACCCACGATGCCTGTAAACATAATGAAACCCCCGCAAATACCTTAACTACAACCACTCCACCCCTCGTGATAGAGCAGTGTGTCTACATAAGTAGGACCTATCATCTTGCTTAAAACCTCCATCACAAGGAGCAAATCTAAGGCACTTAAGCCTAATCGCTCTCTAAGGGAAGAAACCCATCAGAACCGTTCTCACCAAAAAAGATACAAATAAATGGTACGCGATTGACTTCACAACCCCTCCATCCTTTGCTAAAAACCATGTGCTCCACTCCATTTACAAAATTATGTCTTTCTCTATATCCAACTTGCGCAGCATGGTCTGCTCTTTGGATGAGTTAAAAAAAAAAACAAGAATGGCAAGTCGCCAAGGTTTAATTCCTTGCTCGCAAGGGATATGGATAGCGACTTGTCACAAAGTGAGAGGCCAGCTCTCTTTCTTTTTCCTATTCACATTGGTGAAGAGAGAGTGTCGGAGCCTCACCCTTTGTCTGGTTCATATGCCACAACCACGGCAGGACTTTGACCGCTAATTCGTAAAATCTTGACTTTGGTGTTCTTTCAAGATACTTCCAAGAATCATCCAATCGCACTGGGTTTTAAACGAGTGCAACTTAGGAAAATGTATCACACGATTATGTCCCCAGTCCTGGAAACATCTTCCAAGAAGAGACCACTGCCTAAAGACAAAAGCAAGTTCACAACACTGCCACGTCGTATTTAGTTGAAATTATCTTTTAGGAACACCCCAGTCAAACTGGGAGATCAATGATTATCTTATTAGGAATTGTGACGTGATCCTCGAGGATCCTAACGCGATTCTAACACATCTGGCCCACGACCCAGTCCTACTAGGAGTCTTCTCCTACAGCTATATAAAGGGGTCTACCCCTCCAGGTATGGGACAACTACACAATTCATGCTTTTTCAGAGTTACTATTCTGTAGCTGCGCTCTGACTTAAACATCGGAGAGTTTTCTGCTGGGAACCCCACCCGGCGGTCACTCGTTTTTTGTCTTGCAGGTCATCGGTCTAGGTTCGGGTTCCGCAATGTACGCGGAGCATGTTTTTAGCAGCAACAATGGCCTCCCCCATTTATACATGTTCACCTCTTTAGTGGATGGTGGTGATCAAAATCAGTCCTACCATGTAAAATGCGTCTCTAGAATTCTCCCTCCAATTATTCAAATATTTACATGTGCTACAAGCCTCCAGATTTTTCTATGTTTTATACGTGAAATATTTAAAGAAATAGACAACATACGGAACAAATTCCCATGAAGTTGTCATGTTGTGTATTCATAAGTGTCGAGTAAGCATCTGTATGGCATAGCCTCTAAAATCTGCTATTGTATACAGTGCGAGACACTTGAGTTGTATTTAGTTGAAATTATCTTTTAGGAACACCTCCACACCAAGAATCAAGCCAAATGAAATCATCCCACTTGTAATGCTCTTCCTTAAAATCCTCCAAAAACCTACTGTTCCCAAAGAACCTCCTCTGTAATTAACATTGGGTCCAATTCCAAACTTTCATAGCTACTTACCCAACAAAGCTTTGTTGAACAAATATGAATTATGAATACGTATCGCACCAAAATGAATCGAGGTACAAATTCCAAGCAGCAAGTGGGTAATAAATTCATTCCATCTAGCTGAAGGTCATTCCCAACAATACTTACCACGGGAAGTAAGGACATAATAGGAATTCCAAAGAAAGCACTATACCAATCAAGACACCCCCACCATCCTTGACAAATATTGTCGTTTCCAACCGACCAACCTCCTTTCAAAATATTTACCACAACCTAGATAGATTTTAGTTTGATAGAAGGAAAGAGTCAAACTCTTAAATCTCACCAACAGGGATGATCTTCATTTCTACCCATACTAGCCATCAGTCCATATCCTGCTTCACACTATTTTGATAGACTCTGACCCTCTAATGCTTATCTGATATGCAAATGCTTCTTTTCATGGGAAAACAACAGGAATACAAAGTGTAGAATCAGTAAAAGCTAAAGGAGCACTATCGTATACGACATCACCAAGGTACTGACGAGTTGCTAGGATAACTGAACAGGTAAAACTCACTTCAGCAGAGAAACAAAAAATTCTAATATGATGATGCCAAATTAGTTGGTTAAAGCTGACTTCTAGATTTGATTTCATAGTGAAATCAATGAAAAAAGAATGGTTTGTCAGTGCTCGAATCAGCCAAACTTCACATCTAAAGTAGAGAAACTCCATAGGATCCTAACCGACATAACAACTACCTTTCTCTTGCAAGACCAGTTAAACCTTGAATTGAACTCAAACAATACTCCCTCAGTCCCATATTTCTTGTTTCCTTTGACATTTTGCGAAGAAATATATTTTGAACATGACAAACCAAGAAAAAAAATATGAACATGCAAACATTGACTTTACTCATTGTTCTTGCCCACATTTCACTTGTGAAGGAAATTATTATTTCATATGCATTAAAAGTTTGAATTCGACTCCATGCTTAAATGTTTGAAGCACAATTTGTAAATACTCAAAATGTAAAAAGGGGACAAAATTTATGAAACAAATGGAATATCAATTACATAAGAAATAAGTATTGTCTGATTGAGTAAAACTAGGGCCCAAATAATGAGTAGTCTCAACGCTCACGTGTTCAGATACTCCCTCCCTTCCATTGAATTATCTACATTTAACTTTTCGTGAATTCCTCGGATAGATTTAGTACGTGTAAACATTGAAGTGAACTCAAACAGGAATAATATCGAACAAGTATCGTTTCGGTAAGTCGAGCTAGGTTTAAAACTATTGAGTAAAGTCATCGTTTACATGTAGTGAATCGAACCTTACAAACCTGCAGAAAATCGGGGGGGGGGGGGGGGGGGGAGGTTGAGGAGAGTACTAATCAAGAAATCGCGGAAGTCTCTAATTTAACAGAAAAAGCACATATAACAGGTGCAGATAAACTGTTGGAAATTACGTGATTGAAGGCGGTGAATATGGATTTAATACCCGAAGTATCAGGGCAGGGAGAATCGGGGTCTTCTTTGAGGAGGTTGGAACAGTAGTGCTTTGACAGGCCTATATCAACTCCTAGGGTTCCGTCGATGGCGGACGTTAGGGTGAACTTAAGCAGCTCTTCAATGCAGTCTTCGAGTTGGACTGGAGCCACTCTAGGCGACGGTGGCTGTTGTTCGTCCATTCCGACCGACTGTCCCCGGAAAGGCTCAACATTTTAGACGGTACTGCAATCAGGTGTTGACATAGTTTAGGATTTGGGAGAAGAAGGCACGTTACACTGGTGACCCTCTGAAAATTCCCAGTTGGAAAGAACAACATTTATTACATTTCCATGGGTGCCTTTTGAAAATGCCCTTTTTCTTTATGGATAGGCTATTTTCACCATTTAATGTGTCATTTAAAGTTTTTATTTGTCGCTAAAGACTAACATATAATTTCAGCGACAAAAAGATGGTGAATTCTATATAACAGGTGGAAATAAAGTTTATTGTAAATGTTTTTTTTTTTTTTTTGTTTAGAAGAGAAATATTATACATAATAAATCGTCCTGGTCATACAAAAGATTGTAACATATATTACAGACATAAAGATTGTAACATTTATTATAAATGTTGAAAATTGAGAATACTATAAACAATTTATTGCCTAAACTGGAAGACAAGAAATTACTCCACAAAATTTAATTATGCCTCTATGATTTTTATACAAAATAAATATAGAACTCGCTTATTTGATCTTCAATTCGGTCACGATCCAAGGGCTGAAATAATTTGATCTTGAAACGTTAATTTTTTCAATCTTTGTTGTTGAACAATCTTCGGAACGACACTTGATCAAGGGTTTTAATAATTTATCCCAAACAAGTGTGGCGATCCTTAACTTTTAAAATCACTTAAGTTGAAGGTTAATTCATTTTTGGTTTAAAATCAATAAAAAAATAGTGGCCGCGTCTTATAAGTGCTCGATTTAAGAACGACACTAGATTAATGCGTATCGTTCTTCAAATAAAGCACAAAAATTGAAACGACAGAGTTGCGACAAAGCTTAATTGACGAATCTTGTGTGTCCTTCTTCTTTACGCCAAATACTTTATTTATAGGCAAGATCGTAGACTTTATTTTGAAAACTTCGCGAGTTGGGTTTGACTTCATAATCAAAGAGATTTTGTCCTATTTAATTCAATCAGAATTTCTTAATCAAATAGATTCTTATTTTCACTTCATTTAAAAATACTTTTCTTTAGTCAAAGTTGACATATTTGACTTTTATGGTAACAAGACCACACACTTGGGCTAGACCCATTGATGACCCATTGATGACATAATTTAACTGAACTTGTTCTTCCAATTTAACTTTTGTTCGAGTCCATCATTTTGTTTGCGACTCAGCCACCCGCATTTTTCACAATGTTTAATATTTGACCGGTCAATAAATTTTTGCATTATTAACTAGTACAAGAGAATTTATTGTTTACAAATATAATTTAGAAGTTGATGCAACATCACTTTTGGTATTATGTGACTATATGGTGTAAATTGATAAAGATCATAGAAATATTCAAGCAATATGTGAGATATAAGGTTGGTAATGGGGAAAATACCTGGTTATGGTTAGATAATTGGCACCCAAGTGGAATATTGACTAAGGTCTATGGCCAGAGGATTGTATATGATGCTGGATCAAGCATGAGTGCCAAGGTTCAAGAAATAATACAAGATGGCAATTGGAATCTACCTATAATCAGATCACAGGCTCTTAGTGCAGTGAACTCTATACTTGCAGGCATACCAAGACCAGATGTTCTCACTCAAGATGAGATCTTGTGGAATTTAAATGCAAATGGGAAATTTACAATTAAATCTGCATGGGAAGGTATCAGAACAAGGGCAGCTATAGCCCCCTGGTGGAAACTATTATGGTTTCCTGGGCATATTCCCAGGTGTTCAGTGTTGGCCTGGATGATCTGTTATAAGGGACTAAGGACTAAGACAAGGTTGAAGAATTGGAATCTAATTCAAGAAGACACTTGTGAACTTTGTCAAGCACAGCCAGAAACCATCAATCATCTATTGGTGCAATGCTCATACTCAAAGGAATTGTGGGGATTAATATTGAGCAAATTGCAGGTAGATGGCACTTTTACATCCTGGGATCAAGCTTTGCAGTATGCTTGCCAAAACTTTAGAGGTAAAATTTTAAAGGCAAGGTTGTGTAAATTGCTATGGACTCTTACAGTTTATGGAATTTGGCAAGAACGGAATAACAAAATCTTCAGGAAGCAAGCAGCTTTTGTACAAGGATGCTTTGAGGTGATTCAACAATGGGTGAGACAAAAAACTTATAGCTGGAAGAAAGCTCCTGCTACTCATGTGAATAATGTTCTTTGTGAGACTTGGAGGATTGATAAAACTGTTCTCTTGTAAATAAACATTAGGCAAATGCATCAGGGAAGAAAAGTGAAGTACTGAGGAAGATTGTATTTCTATTCACGTACATATGAAGTTTACTATTGAAATAATACATACATGGGACCTTTTACCCAAAAAAACGACCTTAGACATGTTTGTTTTCAAAATTTTGAAAGTCACTTTAAAGAGTATAAGTAATAAATATTGTGCAGACATTAGTGATATTTTGACGTAGTCCAGATTGCTAACTTTATTTGTATACATGCATTGTGTGAACTATATACCTATACATATTCACACATACGTATATAAGAGTTGGTGTGATTGATAACTCGTGCCATATATAAGAGTAGACAAATTAAAGTTGGTGCGGTAACACTCTTTTTTCTCTTCGGTAACTACCTATTTAGAATAATGATACTTGACATTATTAAAAAAACATATTTTAATGTTAACAATTTGATATTCTTACAAAATTGAAGCACAATGGTACTGTGTTTGCAAATTACATTTGTTAGAATTCCAATTTCGGAAGCCAAACATGTCCTAGATTTGTTGTTTAAATCTTTTGTTTTGTGTGTCATATTTAAGCAAATTTTTTTGATCTTAAGTGTCCTTATTCTAAGTAGTTATATAACATCAAAGCGATAAGCCAAATTTCAAATTGTGCTCTATTTGTTATAGTACTAGGGGTCGTGGTAGCGTGATACGTGTAAAAAATGTTAGCAAATCTTTTATACGTTTTATATTGAGAGGAATGCATTTTAACTACACCTTGTGAAATAAATTTTATAATTTAGGGAATTTTTTTATTTTTGAAAAAAAAATGTGTTTTTTCGAATGATGAGGAAAAAAAATTGACTAACCGTCCTGTTATCCAGATGGATAACCGGCCGGTTGATCAGTGTGGTCTGGGGAATATTTCTAAGAACATTTCTAGAGGATAAGGTTTTCTAACTAACCGTCCGGTCACCAGGAGGGTAACCAGCCGGTTGGTCAGTGGCTTGGGAGTTTATTTCTGGAGAACTTTTATGATAATTTTATGAGGATAAGGTTTCTGACTAATCATTCAGTCACCCAGGAGGGTAACTTGCTTGTTGGTCAGTGGGTTGGATTGCGGTTTGAACTAACCAGTTTTGAATTCATTCAAGCAAATGCACATACTGACTAACTGTCCGGTTAGGAGTGCAGATAACTGACCGGTTAGTCAGAGTCTCCCCTTTTTTGTGAAATTATCAGTTTAACTTATAGAATGATGATGGTTACCCTGCAAACATGCCGTATGCCAAAACGTGTATTCTCCCAACAAAGGGTAGAATACTAATTGGTCCGGGTATGATTTTTCATCCTTATAACACCAGTGTAAAGGTTACTCCATCAGCTCGACTATACCATATACCTCTCGTCCGTAACTATCAAGTTAATAATGGGCGATCACCGGTACGTATACAAATCGTTTACTACACCAAGAAACCAGAAGCAATATTTAGTACGAGGCACGTGGAGTTGAGAACTTGATCGAGAGACCGCCTTAAGCCCAAGAAGACCAAGGGCCTCAAGTGTGTTGCTCTTAAATGGGCAGGTTGGGGTGAGATGTGCGCGTCTGCGAGGTATGAAAATAAAAGCGCATCTACCACATTTATGTCACATTGTACGTACCCCAGAAAAATACAAAAACAAAAATATATATACAACAAGGCCAAAAGAAATCAAGAGAAACTTTTCAAGTATAGTCCTTTTAGTGTTTTTAGTTCTCAGCAGAGTCGCCACTGTGGCGCACCGCCTCGAAAAAATCCTGAAAAGGGGATTTTCATGAGTCGCCACCTTATTTAATATGAAAAAAATTAAGAAAAAAAACCTAAAAATGACTTGAAGATTTTCGAAAGGAAGACTAAGATATCGAAACTGGGAGGGGGGGTCTAGGGGTTAAGTTACGCAACGGGAATGTGTTAGGCACCTGCCATGCCCTTTCAGTCTTTACTTCGTTTCTGATGATTTTTGGCCTAAAGATCACGTAGCATACAAAATATAACAAGACTAATCCTAAGATAATTTTTATTATGTTGGCTTGAACTCAACAGCAGGGGTCAAGTGGCCTACGTATCCGATTGGACTAATCGGAATCAAAACCACTGTAGTTTGATATTGGCCCTACGGAAACTAGTCTAGAATCCAAATCTTTAGACTTAGACAAAGAAATAGAAACAACACTTCTTTTTGTAGATTTGAAATGAAATGTGACTACGGGAAATATGAGATAATCGATATGATTTCTACACTAGGGAAAGCTAGTAAAAGTTACCTTGCAATGCCACTTGTCTGGATGTGTGATATCCTGAAAATGCTAATTAATTAATCTAACCATGAATTATATTAATTAAGAGGGGCTATTTTTATTAAGTAGCATTATGTGAGTGATAATTAAGTATTAGGGAGTTAAATAAGGGGTTAGTGTGGCCTTGGGGGTTAAAATGTAATTTTGAAAAGTTTGGGGGGGGGCAAAAATGCAATTTTAGAAAATATAGTGAACGGGGATGCATATTCTTATTAAGTAGCATCATTTTGGTGATAATTAGGTGTTAGGGGATTAAATGAGGGGTTAATGTGGTTTTGGGATCAAAGTGTAATTTTTCTAAAGTTGTGGGGCCAAAGTGTAATTTTGGAAAATTTAGGACCAAAAGTGCAAATTTTGAAAATTGGCAAGAGGAGTCACAAATTTGGGAGAAATCAGCCCAGAAATTGCCACCTCCTAGTTGCTTTAAGGCTGAGTAAGTGAAATAAATTATAAATTATATGGGGATAAAGATTAATGAAGGAAGTAGAAAAAAAAAGTTGTGGGGTGGAAATGTAAATAAGAGAAGTCGTGAACAGTGATCGTGAAGAAGAAACACAGCACAGAGCGAAAGAAGAAGAGAAAAGATGAAAAAAGGATTATGGGAAAGAAAGAAAAAAAAAGGATTTTCAAACACTAATGGTGTGTTTGGATATGGGATTTTGAAATACTAGGTATTTCTAAATGCCCTTATTTCGAAATATTTTGTTTGGAATAAAGGAAGCAAAAGGTTGTTAAAAAAGGTGAGAGCAAGATTCCTAAAAAATAGGAAACTAGTTATTGTGGGTTTGTAAATTACTGATTGGAGTGGATTTGACAAATAACTAGTTCAAACTAGTGATTTGAACTGTGGATTTGGTGACCCCAAATTCACAGTTCAAATCACTCTGAAATTTCAAAAATTCCCTTTTGAACTATCCAAACAAGATATTTTGTCCAAGTGATTTACAAATACCCTACCAAAGTCAAATCCCCAGTTCAAATCCTATATCCAAACACACCCTAACAAGGTAATCCCTCTTCTTTGGATTAATTATGTGTAATCCTTATATAAAATTTGTGGGTTTTTGGGTTGAAGATGCTCTGTGTGTATATGTGTGTATCACTGTGGGTGTATATGGGTTCGGGGGGAGGAATTAGGAGGAATCATGTGGTGTTTTGTGTTTATGAGAGCTTAGAAAGGAAAAAGAGAGATTTGAGAAGGATTACAGGGTTGTTCATGTGTTTAGCGTGTGTTCTAAAAGAGTGTGTGTATATGAGTGTGTTTCGGGTGGATTAACATGGGAATTTTGGGTAAAAGAGTGGAATATGATGAATTTGGATGGAGTTAGAAGTGGTTGTGTAAGGACCCGAGTTGTCAATCACCCAATTCAATATTTTTCAACAAAATAACAATGCAATCCCAATCAGATTACAAGAGCCATGTGGCTGATATTATATCTTCAACACAAGTAGAAATAATCTCAATCAGATTACAAGTCCTATAAATAAGTTGCGAACATTTCTAAAACTGCAAGTCCCGCTCACATCCCCGCTTGCATGTGCTCATCTAATTAATTATCTGCATTGGAAGGGTAAATGATGGGGGGTGAGCCAGGTAGCCCAGTAAGTGGAATAATCATAGCACCATAGGATCAAAATCAAACACGCTAAACAATTCAACATCAGTCAATATATTTGACAGTCAAACTGTCAACATAACCGTGGCTTAGTACCCCGAACAATTACTAAATCAATTCAATATTGAAGTTGCACATCAAACATAGCACTTCAACAACTTGCTTCTGGTATCCTCAAAGGGATCCGCCAAAGCTTAGTTGTATCATAACATACCATGCACATAGACAAATCACTTGAGCACTGTCATTGATCAAAAGTACTTAAGCCACGTCCCGCAAAAATATTTCAAAAACAAGATGTTTACCGATATTCAAAACAAAGCATTTGAACAAGATTTCAGGACAACAGTGTTTAGGAGTACAACGAACGTTGAGAAATAAATAACCATGTGGCATAAAAGAATAGTGATATGGAATTCCCCTTACCTAACTCATGAAAAATTCACTTAAATAATTCCTCCAGATCAAGTACTAGGATTCGTCTTCTCTCACTCGTTATCCATCTATCTATTCATGAAAGTCAAAGATAACTTAAAATATAGGAAGCATGAGGTAGAAAGAAACACGATGTGACGAGACAAGGCTATGCCACCTATCAACAACGACAATGCTAACCAAAGCACGCCAAGGCTTAAAGCATGAGGTGGCAAGACAAGGTTGTGCCACCTAGCAAGCACGATGATGCTAACCAAAGCACGACAAGGCTCGAAACACGATGTGGCAAGAAAAGATTGTGCCACTTAGTAAGCACGACAAGGCTTGAAGCACGACGTGTCGCAATAGTATGTTGACACATCGCAAGCACGACGGTGGTAGGTAACACGAGGTATCGATCAAAGAAGTAATCAACACTGGCTCTTCAATAAGCACGAGGTGTCACAATTGTATGATGACACCCAACAAGCATGATATTGTCAATCCCAATTGCCACTTAAAATTATCATCATTTTTTCTCAACCAACCAGTAATATTTTAAGCACCTCTAAAATTTTGGGTGTTACAGATTGTGGGTGAAAAAAAATGGAAATTGTATGGATAATTGTACTCGGCAGCGAGTGAAAAAAAGGGGGACTAGTGTGTGTGTTTGATTTGAATAGTGAAATAAATCTTATGATTATTAGTTAAGATCTAATACATCAGCCGGTTTATATCCTAGTTAACGATAATTTGTGAGCTCGTATTCAAGTTATTGAAGAAGGATTTGGCCAAAGCGTGGAACCCCTTTTGCCAAGAAACTTTTGATAAGATTAAAATGTGCCTGAACAACCCCCCCCCCCCAACCCCCATGCACGCGCAGGCCAGAGTCCTCCAGTACCCAGAAGTCCTTTATTGCTATACCTAACCGTGACTGATATTGCACCCAGAGTGATGCTGGCCCAAAAGATTTAGAGAATTCATTAGTTTAGAGGGTCATCTACTATGTCAAAAAGAAGTTGGCCTAGGGAGAGATGAATTATTTGGCTTTAGAGAGGACATGCATATCATTAGTCTGGGTAATACTGAGGTTACGACTTTATGTTTTGGCTTACCCCTTCAGATTGTTGGGCACGATGGATCCAATGAAGTACCTATTTAAGAATCTGGTCTTGTCCAACCGCAAAGCAAAGTGGTCCCTCATACTTTCCGAGTTCAACATTACTTAGATCACCCAGAAGTCCATAAAAAGAAAGGCCATTGCAGACCTTGTAACGCCCCAACTTAGGGTTATCTTAACATTGCTGGAGTATTGCAACACATCAGCTAACCAATCATTCTTAATATTACAACTGATTCTAACTCACTTGGTAATTAAACCTTATCATGCAACATCAGAGAGTCTACTTTTACAAAACACACTTAGCAAGCTCTCTGTCAGATCTCAAAGTTGTCACACTATTCTATTTCAAGTACAACTTAGTTCACAAATGTATAGATGTCCCCTTGCCTGTGTTCTCACAATGCCTCACACCTTTTCCTTGCCTTTCGGGGGACTGATTCATTGATCTAAAATATTATGGATAAAAACCCGTCAGTGCACCAACTCAATAAGGTAATCAAAGACATTTAATGTAACTTTCAACTCAAGTCTATAATTAATGCATGCTATTGCATGCAATTCGATCACATTAATTAGTTCTACATGTGCGCATTACACATATCAAATGTTCACACTTAGTTGAGCATTACAAGAGTTTACCATGGCAGTATATTATTGCATGTGCCACTATTGGCTCCATTTCAATTTGGGCCATAGTTAGCACCATAATTTCTTAGGTGACTTCTTGTACTTGACATTTTTCACTTTCAAATTAAAAGGGTCTCACTAGGCGTGACAATCTTTGCGCTTGGAAGCAAACTCTCAACGAAATTGCAGGCAATTGTAATTGACTCAATTTGGGAGTTCTTTATTTTTTTCTTCTTTTTGAGGACTTCTTTAATGTTGGAAACAAAATCTTAACTATGACTACAATAGAAAGAAATGGAATACGCCCACTAATTGTCTAAATTTCATTGATAATGAAGATGATTATAGAGTACAAAGTTTCATGTATAAAACCTGAAATCGCAATTACAGTTGATTGACAGTAATGTCGATACATCTCTCTATCTTAAAAGTCTGCAGTGTTTAGACATGTTTTTATGTTTCTAAACATTTTCATCCCCAAAATACCCGCAAGTAATGTCACTTAAGACCAACTACCCACCGTTTTTCAAAAACAGAGGAACAACCTGCCACCCGCTCGACGCACCTCCAAGAGACGCCATGGTTGCAAAAGAAACGGTCCTTCTCTTTCGCCAAGCTCTCTCCCTCCCCACGCACACTTCCGGCCTTGCCTCTACAAGTATTCCTGCTTTCTGCAGTTCAAACCTCTTCATACAACACTTCATCCGAATCTTCATCTACAGGTCAGTTATTGCATTAACAGAATCGCGTTTCATGAATCAAGAACGGGGACACTGTACTCTCAGTTTTTATTATCCTGTGTTATACATTCTGCTCTTCAATGTCGACTATCTATCATGCATCCGATCACTCTACGCACATGAGATTGCATCATCTACCACTACCGCCATTCGGTCGATCAGCACAGCATATGATCGTATTTTACATGGTTTACACCTACGTCAAAATGGGTAATTAAGCTGTGCAAAGATACATTATGCTTTCGCTTAGCATCTCCACTTCTTGCTTACATGTCTCATACATGTCTTCCCTCCATTAGTTCTTAGTAAAAGGGATTCATGCTTTCGTCCCCTTTTACCATTGCATGCAAGGTGTTTGAAGATATGCAAAGTGCCCTATTGTCTTACTCAATTATATAGGAAAAAGCAGATTTAGGAATCATTAGGAAAATTTCATGAGCTCAAAAAAGGGTGTTGCTTCCAATTGTGCCTTGGGTGGTTCATTGTGCACTGAGTATAGGTGAACTTGTTTAGATGACTAAAGTGCACTGGGGAATTTCTTGGATTAACTTCTATGGGTTCAATTTTATGTGCCCGTTACAATGTTGGCATTTGTACTTGCACCAAGTCGCTTGTGAGCCTCTCTTCGATCATCTTCGAAACTGCTCATGGAATTCAAATTAAAGAAAACATCGTGTCGGCAATATGCAATCCTGTGATGTTGCACGTAACCCAGAAAACCTTCTTGTCGAACTCTAAATGTGTTGCTTCCATTTGTGCCTTCTGTGATTCATTGTACACTGAGTATAGGTGAACTTTTAGATGACTAAACTACCCTCGGGAATTCCCTGGATTAACTTGTATGAGCAATTTATGTGCCAGTTAAAATGTTGGTATTTGTACTTGCAACAAGTCGCTTGCGAGCCTCTCTTCGATCATCTTCGAAAATGCTCATGGAATTCAAATGAGAGTAAACACAAGTGTTTGGAACTCATTTTGGACTAATTGAGAATAAATACAGGTGTTCAAAAGGGAAATCCAAGCACGAGAAAATCGAATGCTAGGGGAATAGTACCAAACAGGATGATATGTAAATGTAAACACACTACAAGCTGAGAACGTAAATTACCTGTAACCATATACTCAGGTGCTGCACAACCATAGGTACCCATGACCCTGGTAGATACATGGCTTTTCTCATCTGCTGGCCCATCCCTGGCTAACCCAAAATCAGAAAGCTATGCACTATAGTTTTGGTAGTAAAAGGGTGAAAGTTGAAAGGAAACTACTCCTGCAAAAAATAATTCTGGGGAGCCATAAATTTATGTGTTCTACATATAAATGTTCGACATGCAGAATCAATCAAGATGTTAAGAGCACTTGGAGTCACGATATATCACTTTTGCTTCTGGACTGTGAAGATATGCAAGTCCCTTCGCAGCACCCAGAGCGACTTTTATCCTTAGGTTCCAAGAGAGTGGTTGGAAGTCAGAATCCCCTGCACCAAGAACTTGGGTAATTAAAAGAAGACGCAACAAGAAAAGAAAACCAAAGGCCAATGTAAATGCCCCTCGTTGAAGAAAGATATCACTCCTGAATAGATGATTTTCCAAGCTGCATAAACTCATACACCAGAAGCCGATGCTCATCTTCCAAGCAGTAGCCAACCAATTTTACAAGATTGGGATGAGAAAGTTGCCCTTGATAATTAATTTCTGGTTACACTATTTTTAACTGAATCTAAGGCTTGGGTTGAACCATTAAATTTATCTGATTACATGCGTGAGAAATTACGAATTATCTTTTATAGTGGTTTCGCCGATAGAGATTATTAAACCTGGAAGATTTCGAGTTCTAATTGATCATTGACGGGTTGTCCATGCCCATTTTGGCAGTGAAACAATTCTTCCTTGGGTTTTTATGTTCTTGGATAATGACCCACAAAGGTCAGTTCTGCTTTACCTTATGCCTTTTGGAGTTGACAGCCTGTGATATTAGTTGATGTATCCCTGGGTTAACCCGTTGTTTGCGGTTTTTAATTTCCCTAAAAAGAGCAAGAGGTGGTTAGACTCTATCGCCATGGGCGTGTGGGATGTAGGTACCAATAAAGTAAGAGAGGGATAAAGATGGTCTTACCAACAAACTTATAGAAGATAAAATGAAAAGCTTACTAATCAAACCTAAGTGAATTTCGGTACCAATAAGTTTACTTACCAACACTAACCAAGATGGAATCGTCCTTCGAGACCAATGCCGCTGAGGATGAACTTAGTCTTCAACTATTGCTGCCTCACATTTCACATGTTATGTGTTTGACTTGCAGGGGTATCTTAGTATCTGGGTATATATGTCGCCGCTGTAACCAAACCAACTGGAAGAGTTTAGCACGTGCTATCAGATGGAAAGAGAATGTTTTCGCTATCTTATTACCTCTATATCTCTTTATACTTTTGAAAAGCTAATAAGCGAATTGGTTTTATTCTCATGGCCATAAACAAAATGGAACCCATCATATTACATGCAGAGAAAAGAAGGATGTTCAATCGTACTTACCAAAGGAATCGATATGCACGACTCACCACCGACGAAAAAACACAATACGTTGAGAAGGTTTCCGAAAACAGGAAACGGGGAAGTAGTGATGTGAACTCAATTTCCAATGCAAGCCTTCGAACCAAAAAAAGACCAAAGATGACCCAAGGTATGTTGTATCAGTAGTTCTTTTTGGTTGTTGGATGGGTAGCTGAATTGGCTTTCTAATTCTATATTATAGATAGTGGTCGGATGATCCAACGTCTTTAGCCTACGAAGAATAAGCATTATTACCATATACTCTGAGATATTGGAGCTGACATGATTTAGCTCGCACGCTTTACTGTGATTGGCTGATTCAGTGTTTAAGCATATGGGTAATAATCATGACGACCGTTTTGAGATATGGGAGTCGAATTTTATCTACTTGTTATCCAACTCCTCTTCGTGTTCTAATGTTATGCTACTGTCTAGCCCCTGTTATCAAGTAAATATATAATAAAAATTGAGAATGGAAACTTTTTCACACATGTGCAGATCCAGAATATCCTTCAATCGCAGTTATCTGAAGAATAGATATGCTCAACTTACCAATGAACAAAGAGCTCTGCATATAAAGCAAGTTTCCCAAAATAGAAAAAGGCGGAGCATTAATGTAAAATCACTTGCAATCGCACGGCGTCAAACGGAAGATATCCCAGAGATGAGACCAGGTACATTATGTCATTCTTTTGTTGTCTTCTTTCTTCTTTGACAGTTTATGCTACAAATGACACTTGTGCAAGAATTTTTCTTCCTTTACATTTTTAAGATAGAGACATTCTATCAAATTTTTAATATGTTTAGGCACATCACTCTTTAAAGATAGAGAGATTCTATCACACTTTAAGTTTCACTGATACGAAAGGAAGCATATTCTTGTGCAAAGCTGAAGATGCAAATTGCCATATTTTCTTACCCAAAAGAGGAAAATGGAAACAATTCAATAAACATCTAATGTGCAAAAGTGCAGAGTAATGATGCATGTCATTCCATATATTCAAACACCTTGAATACAATGGTAATACCAAAGATAACATCAAATGAATCCATGGAGTAAGGTAAATTGAGCAAATGCGTGCACATTTTATAGATTGAAAGTATGAGTAGTTGCTCCAATTAGATTCAAAAAAGGCATACCCGTAAATGGGACATAAATTTTTGCCTTGCCAAAAAAGCACAAAATACTAATATTTTGCTGGATGTGAGATGCGATGTTGACTTTGTCGGGATGTTCTTATATTAGGAGAGTAAATGGAGCGAATGGATCTCTGGCAAGTTCCTTGCTGATGCAGAAAAATTACTATTATGTGAGGATGAGGGTCGGTTAGACGGAAGGAAGAAACGTTCAATTTTGTTGCGTTTGGTCTTTTTAGGCGTCCTTTGTTTTCAGACTATGACATGTTTTGACATATAGAGGGCCGAAATTCATGTTTGTTGACGGATTTTATTTTGTTGGTTAATCTACATGAACATAAATGTAATGGTTTATCTGCATGAACCATATGGTAATTATGAGTATAATGCATATACTTGTAAAGGTAGGTGAGACATCATGCAAATTCTGCTTGAACTCTTAGTAGATCATGTGAATTGGAGGAAGTTGCAAAAATGTGGATGGTGATTAGTGTTAGGTACATTACTTCCCCTGCAAAAGTAAGAGAGTGTGGTTTAGACGGGCTACATTTTCTGTGGCATGAGTCATACAAGAGTTTGACCCATAGTTCATTTGTTTTCTCTATGTTTGGGGAGCCCTGGGTAATCCCTAAGTACGTTTTGCTACTTTGATTCTGAATTTTGAGGTCAGCCTCATCTGATGGAACCCAACATATTGGTCAGCATAATCTGAGGTTTAGTGTGCGCTTGTTGGCAGCAACTTCAGGTAGTATCGCAGCTATACAATTTTTTGCAGCAGGGTATGCTATATTAAGTGCACCATGTGCTCGACCATTTTCCCAAATGATCTCCCTCTGCTAGATTTAATACAAGTATTGCTCCCTATAGCCATTAAATATCCAAAATATCCACATTGTTATAGATGTGTGATTCAAATACAAAGAAGACAACCATGAAGACATAAGTAAGTGAGAAAATGAAAAAGAAAGGGACACATGTATGTTTCGAGTACTTAGTCATAAACTAAATCAGATACAAACAAAGTGATGCAAATTAAGTAAAAAAGCTAGCATAGAGTTAAAAGTAAGGCATGCTATCATTTGGAATAAGTCTCTCTAAAAAAGAGGATTGTTAGTCAATGTTACTCAGGCTTTGTTGGAGTGGATTTGCGCCTGTTTTGCTGGATTCGTTTTTACATTTCAGAAATATTGATCATGCGTCTAATATACTTAGGAACCGACGATGATGATAAGAAAGAAACAACTTAATAAAGCGAGAGACAACATTTTGGCGTTCATCTTAGCATCCCTACACCCTACAATGTAGCAGACTCATGATTAATGTTGAAGAAGAGATAAAGAGGAGTTACAAAGATATAAACTAGATTAGAAAATATACGAACACAAGATCCGAAAGCACATAGATCTTATAATTCCCAGCAAAATCACAAACTTTAGTCACCTTAAGATACTTCTTTTAGGTATTGGTTGTATTCATCTTGTAAGTATGTACTATATATATGTAGTTATCAAATATGGCAAGTAAATTACAAAATACTGTTGGGAAAGAACTCTAGGTGCATGCTGTTACTCCTTGAAACCAAGATTCTGTTGCAGCATAGAACCATCACATGTTGCAATGACACAGTTGTTATAGGAAAGGACCTGTGAAACTGTGTCTTCATCTAAAAAATTTTAATACCATGTGGAGTTACATATCATAAGCAAGTGGTATAAACAATAAAGGAAATAAAAGGAATGCACTGTCCGAAAGGGCATATATTTTCTTGACCATAGACGCCAAAGTGATATTAATAATCCTTTCATAAGTTACTTTTAGATATTGATTATTTTTGTTAGTTCATTAGCGGGTACTTAGAGTATTAGTTCAAATTAATTATATCATTTGAAGAAACATATGTGTATTTAACCTTTTGAGAGCGAGGTTATGATTTTTGTGCCTTTTTGGTTTACTTTTTCCATAATTATTGTTCAACCTTATGGCATTACATGACCATAGGATGCCGAGTTTAATAGAGGACACTTTGCTGCATGATCATTTTCCTCGTTGAGGACTTGTATATGCATCTATATATGCATATGTGGATCAAACTTCATGGATGTTGTATCTGAATTTAGATGATATGCATATTGCTTGTGCACTTGAAGATAGTGGCTGGTCTTCGTGGGGAATTTGGTAGTTATGACTCTGAGATAAATGACTGTAGGTGACCAAATCTGTAGGTCATAAGGTTAGCTGAATGATGCTTTTGATGCAAAGGGGATTACCACATTTAGTGTTCTGGTGAAGGTAGTTATATTTTGTTGAAGTCAATCACTAGGAGTCCAGAGAGAGCGCGCTCCAAGAAACCATAGTGTACAAATGATACGTAAAGAAATGATAATGATGTAGTAATAAAGTTTTAAACTCTTTTAAGTTTCCTTAGAGCTGGATTTTCAAATGTTCAGAGATTAAGAGAATTACTTGAAGAGCCAATGAGGGGTTTGAGTATTGCTCAAAACTGTCATTAGAGTTTGTCCTTATGCTACTCTATTTATTATTTCCTTTTTGGCGGTTAAACAATAGAACTTATGGCGGCATAATGTCAAACTCGCTGAAGATATTTTCAGGCAAGGACCGAAAGGTGATTTTTCCCCTTTTCAATTCTCTTGCTTCCTATTTAAAAGAATTAGTCTTCCTGAGTATAGGCTTTGTTTTCTGTCACTTCACAAAGGCTTAATCGATTACAAAGCAATACAGTCATCATAGACTGTGGAGATTTCGGCCTGATCTTGCCCTTAGTTTTGAGTTTTATGAAGCACTTTTGGAGGTATTGTACTGAGACTCGCTTCGATTGCAAATTGATTTGGGTGGGGTACATCAGGCCAAGGCAGAATTTTGGATATCCAGGGGATAAGCACTCTTCTCAGATTAAGAGTCTCTTCCAAGCACCCAAAAATCCTACAATTTGGATCGAAGGCAACAATCCTACATCTGCATATGAAAGGGATATTATTGTCCATGCACATTCTGGGCATAAGCATATAGTAAGACACTACTATGGGTGTTATGATCCTTTGTAGTATCCACTACTATTTCCCAGAGGTGATAATGGGTGGCACCAAAATATACTGAAAATAGATTCCAAAAAAGCTAGCAATTCCGTTCTTCAAAGAACTAAAAATGCCAATATCCCTAGCTTTACATCAGCATAAGATATTCTTAACCAAGAACAACAAGGTGATTTTCTGCTTCTTCGTTGCTCTCAGTTTTTGTCGATAAAGAGGATAACAATGTTCTCTTGTAGGTTTTACCATCTAACCAATGCATCCAAAGAATTTTATAGGTGTTCGAGGTGAGGAACTGAGGAAGGTATCATGCCGGCAATACTACTCTTACAAATTGCAAATTTGAGATGACGATGACTTTCTTTTATCGGGAAGACTATTGCAGCAATACGTAGTAGATATGTCTATTAAGCTTGAAACGACTCGGCTTGATTACTATAGAAATCAACAATCCAAGTTACGAGCTGAGTTGTACCAAGGAATTGCCGATAGCGTATTGGCCGGAGAGGTTAGGGGAAGTATGGTCGGGAAAAGAATTGTATTGCCTTCATCTTTTGTTGGTGGGCCACGAGACATGCGACGGAGATATCTTGATGCCATGGCGTTGGTGCAACGTTTTGGAAAGCCAGATCTTTTCATAACAATGACTTGTAATTCAGAGTGGAAGGAGATACAAGAGGAGTTGAAAGAAGGTCAAACTGCTCAAGATAGGCCTGACTTAACTGCTAGAATTTTTCGAGCAAAGCTACATGATCTGAAGAAGCAACTGATTAAGAAACAAATATTTGGTAAAGTTGCTGCTTATGTTTACGTTATTGAGTTCTAGAAAAGAGGCTTGCCTCACGCTCACATATTGCTCATTTTGAAGTCACAATATAAGATTACAAGCTCGGACTGTTTTGATAATTATGTATGTGCCGAAATCCCTGATCTAAATAGTGAACCAGATCTGCACAAAAAGGTTGTTAGACACATGATGCATGGTCCCTGTGGAGAAAAGAATCCAAAAAATGCATGTATGCGTGAAGGACAATGCAAGAATCATTACCCACGACCTTTTTGCCCAGAGACAATGCAAGGGGAGGATTCTTATCCAATATACAGGCGAAGAAATGACAACCGTGAAGTATTTGTACGCAAGAAATATTTGAATAATCGTTGGGTTGTACCATATAACCCATTTTTATTGACAAGGTATGACTGTCACCTGAATGTCGAAATTTGCTCTGGAATTCAAGCAGTCAAATATCCTTACAAATATATATACAAGGGCCATGATAAAGTTGCAGTCCATATTGCTCATGATGAAGAGGATGTTGTCATTGATGAAATTCATCAGTTCCAAGATGCTAGGTGGGTATCAGCACAAGAGGCTATGTGGAGAATTTTTGAGTTCGATTTGAACAAGATGCATCCGGCCGTTATAAATTTGCAGCTACACCTACCAAGCAAGCAATGTGTCTCATATTGGGAAAATCAAAATCTGGAGAATTTATTATGCTCGGATGTTGCATCAAGAACAATGCTAACTGAATTCTTTAAGGCTTGCTGTAATGAAGATGATAAAGAAGCAAGAACTTACCTTTATAGAGAATTTCCTGAGCATTATGTCTGGAACAAGAAAGGCAAGTTTTGGAGCAAAAGAAAGTCAAAGGAAGTGATTGGCCGTGTCAATGGAGCAAATCCATCGGAAGGGGAAAGATACTATTTGAGACTTCTACTGAACCATGTAAGGGGTCCAACCTCCTTTTTGTACTTATTAACCTATAACGGTGTCCAATATCACTCTTTCAAAGAGGCTGCGGCAAAGAGAGGATTGCTGCAATCACATGACAGTATTTCAGAATGTTTACACGAAGCTGCTCACTTTCAAATGCCGAAGGCTTTGCGACGCCTTTTTGCAATCATCTTAGTATATTGGGAGCCTAATGATGTTAGGAATCTATGTGACATTCATTTCAGTTCACTGTCAGAAGATTTTTTGAAGATGTCACCGATGATTGATAAAATGCGAGAATGCAAAACTTTGCAAGGGGTCGACTTCTTCTTGGAAAGCATGGGAAGAAGCATAACAGAGTATGATTTACCGACTATGGAATCAACTTTTTCAGATGCAATTAACGTGGAAAAGCGTGAAGTACTTGATCAACTAGCTGTTATAACTCCACCAAAGGATCTTCTAGCCGCTTCATCTTTGAACCCAGAACAGCAAGTTGCTTATGACATCATAATAGATCGGGTAAATTTGAATGGAAGTGATGCATTTTTCATTGATGGTCCAGGGGGGACCGGTAAAACCTACTTGTATCAAGCTCTACTTGCTACAGTTAGATCAAGAAAGCTAATTGCAATTGCACCAGCAACATCCGGTGTAGCTGCTTCACTTATGCCCGGTGGTCAAACAACACATTCTACATTTAAAATTCCAATTGATGGCAACGAAACAACTGTGTGTAGCATACCTAAACAAAGTGGCAGGGCAGAATTGCTAAGAAGAGCTACTCTAATCATATGGGATGAGGCACCAATGGCAAAAAGATGGTCTATCGAAGCAGTGGACAGAAGTTTGAGAGATATTATGGGTAATGACAAACTATTTGGAGGTAAAATATTTGTTTTTGGTGGCGATTTCCGTCGAGTTCTTCCCGTCGTTCCAAGGAGTACAAGAGCTGAAAATGTGAACGCAAGTTTAGTGAAGTCGCACCTTTGGCTTGAAATGGAGAAGCTGAAATTGAACAGAAATATGAGGGCTTCGTCAGATGCAACATTTAGTGACTTCCTTTTACGCGTCGGGAATGGCGATGAACCATGCATAGAGGAAAATATGATCAAGATTCCGAACGAAATGCTTGTGACATATGCCAACAAAAGTGATGCCGAGGATTGTTTGATTAATACTATCTTCCCATCAATTGAAAAGAATTGTGGTCATGCCGAATACATCACTAACCGTGCAATTCTCGCAACAACAAATGAAACAGTAGATATGCTCAACAAGAAGATTATATCAATTTTTCCTGGAGAGGTATGGACATATCGAAGCTATGATGTGGCAGTTGATGATACTTACAATTACTATCCAGAGGAGTTTTTGAACTCATTGACACCAAATGGTTTTCCTCCGCACAAGTTGGACCTTAAGGTTAATTCCCCAATTATGTTGTTAAGAAACTTAGACCCCTCGGAAGGACTCTGCAATGGAACTAGAATGGTCTGTAGAGGCTTCAAACCCAATGTTATTCATGCAGAAATAACGTTGGGACAGTTTGCTGGAAACCTGTCTTACTCCCTAGAATTCCACTTCTCCCACCGGAGGATGGTTTTAGCCCCTTTATATTTAAGCGTACACAATTTCCTGTACGAAGTTGTTTTGCTATGACAATAAACAAAGCTCAAGGGCAAACTATACCACATGTTGGAGTTTATTTACCTCAACCTGTCTTTTCTCATGGCCAATTGTATGTTGCATTGTCTCGTGAGACTTCAATGTCTACAACAAAGATACTGCTGAAATCAGCTTCTCAAGACAAAGATAGACACATGTACACAAGAAATGTCGTGTATAAGGAAGTCTTAACTTCTTAAAGGTCTCGTCCTCTTTGCATTTACTTTTTTTCTGTTGCACAATTTCTGGATTGCTCTATTAAACTATTTCTATATTTTAATTATTTCTAATTTTGTTCTATTTCTGTTTGATTTTATTAAGTACTTCCAAGAAGGCTGCTCCTAATATGAGTTACAGTATAGAAAGCAAGTTTTTTAAACTTTAGGTAAGCTTATGAACATATCTCTTGATAGATACTACAATGCATGGGTTCAATACTCCTTCCCTCAAATGCTTTTGTGCCTTCAATTCTCTTAATCACTAAGCAATCACAGCTATTACTTTCGTACACATCATAGAGAATTTTTACATAATTTGTCCCCAACGATTGTTTTCGAGTGTCTAGGATTGAATAAAAATATCTTAGCATTGGATTTAACTCAAATTGCAATTGCAGAGCAAATAAGTATTGTTTGACTGCTAAAATATGGCCAAAATGATGAGAACAGTCAATGTTTACACATTTAAGTACTGTTCTAGGAATTTGCAATAAGTTGAAGTGGAAAAAAGCATGAAATACAGGGTGTACTTCTCAAGGGTGAGGGCTTACTTTAGAATTTAATATGGAATGCTTAATTGAAGAAATTAGTTAGTCGACCATAATCTGTGTGTGTGAGAGCATGTTTGTGTTTTCCCATTTTGTTGGGAAGCGGGAGATTGTTCCCTACAGTCGACACTCTACATAAGTAAATTAATGTACTCAATACAATATAAACATAAAGTAGTTTGCTAAGAGCTACTCTGTAATAATCATAAGAGTTACTAAAAGAGTAGCTCTTTAAAGTGGGTCATAATAGGTAAATGCAGAAATTAAAATTTTGCTTTGGCAAATGATGGAGAATAGAATCAATTGGTTCCAATTTTATATGCTCTACGTCATTGATTCTAGATGCAGGAGGTGTTCCAAAATCTAAAGGAAGTAACTCTCTCGACATATTGGGCACTTCTATCATGTATATATAAACGACTTTTTGGGAATCAGTAAATCTAAGTCATTAAGTATCCATATAAAAGGGACAATTTCTAGGAAATTGGAATGCTTTGAACACTGTTTACCAGCTCAGTTGGCTCTGATTGAATCTCTTTAAATCAGAACTCTGAAACTATGGTTTCTTTAATGAGATTTTGCTTAAACATAATTATACGCTGAATCAAGGAGAATCCATGAGCAAGCAGAAATTTTTTCTGGAAAAGTTGAGGCAAGAATCACCAATAAGCCTCAACTTTTATTACTGTAGTTAGGTTCTAGGTAACTACAACCAAACAAACTTTTGACACAAACAAGTGAAAACTGATATTATTTGACACTGAGCAAAACTTCTTGAAGCTCCATAAAACTGAGCAAAACCAGAAACAGATAGCTTTAGATTCCAAGTCACAGTTCCTCATAGGTCATAGCACCAGTACATCAACATGTCAATCATAATTCATGCAGAAGAAAAAAATTTCTGAACAAGTATGAATAACTTTCAGTTACCTCTGTGACCATGCTGTGGAATGGAAGCCTCCACAAGAAAGAAATGTGTGGTGATGACTATTATACTAATGATGATGAGTTTATGATACAAACAAAAGGATGACTATCCAGGCACCAAAATTGGTTCTGGTAAGACCAGAGAAGAAATGGGTGTCTCCAAATTCCTCCTTAAACAATTGTGTCTGAGACTTTGAATTTTCCTTGGGCCCCATGGTAGGAGACTAACCATTTAATCTTCAGTTTACCATGTCTGTGTTAGATGTACATTCCCTCTCACTAACCTACCCTTTTTTCTACTTTGTTAACTGTTACCACCAAACTTAAGACTACCTATTCTGCTACTTCCCATTTTCTCTCATCAGATTCACATCTCACAATTTTTAGCGTAATGTTGTAGATAACCAAAATACGCGCACAAAAAGTTTATCAACTAATGTAGCGTAAAAGCGAAAAAAGAAGTAAACAATCCAGTAATTTACATTTATAGCTGTGTCACGTGAATTATTGCAAAGTTCTAATTATGAATTCATTTGCGTTAGCAAATCAATTTTCCATCTTATTTTTGGGTTCCAGATTTTTTTTTCCTTTTTTTTGAAGGTTGATAGTTAGATCAACAGACAGTGGCCTAGAATGGGAATGGTCCCTAGGATGGGAAGATGATGATCAATGAGCCATTAATGAAACTTCATATAAGTAATGAACCAGGAGTCCATGTGATTATATGGCAAATTCATTACTCCTACCTTACTGGTTTAATAATGATTATTAAACCTGCAAGTGAAGGTAACATGATGATAACTCCCTCATAACTCCAAAACGGGGGAATTGCTGATAAAGCCCATTCTTCATAGCAATCACTTGGCAGTAGGCCAAGTGATTTGCAGCAAGAGTGTCAGATTAAGCCTAATGCGGCCTGAGTTAGATGGTATGCCTCATGAGTATCTTTCCTTGGGACGTGTTGTAGGATGAAACCATCGGATTCGTCACCTAGACGAAAGGCAATGGTCTGATGTGGACATAAACCTCAATGCTAGCACTTTGACCTGCCAGCTAAATGATGCGTCATTGGTTCTGAGACTATAAGGACATGATTAATTATCCTAACTTTCATGCTAACAACACTTCTAGGCCTATGATTAGAGCTTCATAGTCAGCAGGCTTATTGGTGCACAGGAAACTCAATAGGAAAAACAACATTTTTGGCAACTTTCGTTCTAACAACACTTCTAGGCCTATGACTAGAGCTTCGTAGGCAGCAGGGTTATTGGTGCAGAGGAAACTCAATAGGAAAGACAACATTTTTTTCCTATCGTTTGAGAAATCCAAACAACCCGCACTTCAGATGAGTTGTTGGTTTTGGATCCATGAGAATAAAGTTCCCAAGGAGGTAGAGAAATATTGGACACATTCAGGGCATTAAGGCCAATGTTAATGTTAGGTGATCTACAAGTTGTACCTGATTGTTAGAAATATTGGAATCCAGTTTTTAGAGAACATTTAACAACAATGTTTATTGCCGCTTATTCTATCCCACTAATTGATTCGGCGAAAAAAACTATTGTTGAAGGAGAGGATTCGTTGGAGACAAAGATAGTACAATTTTTTACCTTACAAAGCAGAGGCGGAGATTTTACCATCAACACTGTCGAATGTGTCCCAAATTATAATATGTCTAAAAATTATGATAAGTTAATCACCTCAAACATTAAGTCACTGCTTTTTTTTTTTCATGTCTTTTCCCTTCTTAGAACTCTTTTTAAACTTAACATGAATCAATTGTCAAATGCAATAAACAAACCTTGTTATCATTTCCAAATTGTAACGCAGTCTTCAAAAATATATTTTCTCAATTCTTTTTGACAATCCTATTAACATGTTCATCTGAACTTGTCTACTGGGTTGCACGCTTGTATAGGTCTCACGTGCCGAGTTACATTAATTGCTTGATCAAGGCTCACCACACAGGCTGAATGAGTACAACTGATGAGAATTCATGTTTATCATTTACCTATAAGATATATAAGTATGTCAATATGAGATTTTTATTCTATTGGTTAATGGTTGATGCTTAATGCTTATTTGGTTAATATTAATAAATCAACATTAATAAAAAAATATAATACTAAAATGTACAACAAATGGAACTTTTGTTAACTAAATAAATATAAATATAAACATTATCTGGCAACAGTATCTAAAGCATATTCAGGAACAGAAGTTGAAGACCGTTGAAGCATATTCAAAGGTCGCGCCTATTTTGTATCAAACAACAGCGCAAATGGTGACCGAAGAATTCAAATCGGCAACCCCCAAAATTATGTCCCCCAAACTCAAACTCCATAAATATGTACCGTATATCAGTCATCAACTCCTTCAACCGTCTTTAGAAACCGTCAATCGCATGGTAAGAGCTTTTGATATTTCTTCCGGTTCTTCACTAACAATGATGATAATCATTGTTTCCGTCTTTCTTGCATATTTCACGACTGTCATTTACGATCTTGTGAGTGGTAAGTAATATAGTACACCACCTGTTTGTATGTATGCCTCAAAGAATAGCCCTTTCAAGGATTTGTTTGGACCTTTGGCTGCGTCAGCATCTTAGTCCTATTTATGGATTTAGAGTTTTTAAATTACAGTGAAACCTTTGGTTTTAGCTTTATTCAGGAAATTCAGATCTATATTTGATTTTTTGACATTTCTAATAAGTACATTAGATATTTCATGGTGCATGGTCTACGTGGATAGCATGGTAAACGAGAGTATTTTACCCTATCATGCTTAAGCTGTATAATGAATTTGCACATGAAATCTTTGAGGACATTCTTCTGATACACATATAAACATTGCATTGTCCTGCATGTGCTTCCTAATTTATGGAAATGCAATAACAACATTATGTAGATCCTGCTATATACATTATGAGCAGATTGGTTAATTGAAAACTGCTTTTGAGTCAAGCCATCTTCCAAATGCCTATATTCATTTCCTAGACTTGATTTTGTAGGTATTCAATTTACGCAAGCATAGGTGACAATGGCAAGGAAAAGAAAGCTTCCTACCGTTGTATCGTCAGACGTTGTATCCACGTTCTCTACTTTTGAAGATCATTACCCCAGTTCATCTAAAGCAACAGACCCAGCTGGAATGCAGGGTACGTATAGTAGAAACGTAGTCTAAGAAACAACAAGTAGTCACGCTTACTTACATATCTTACCTGAACTTGAGTTATATGTACACTAACACACCTTTCGAATCTAGACAAAGCTCGTGCAGGTAATAAACAATCACGAAAGCGCCGGCCTAGGAAGAGTTATGCCGAAGTACAAGCCGGTGATGTACAAGAATGCAAGGAAAAGTCGGTTTCGCTCAAAGTCGAGGACACACGAGATACAATCAAAGAAACTCTACCTCCGACCACATCAGGTGAAGTAAAAAACTATCACAAGCTATTGTGCTAACATGCCATGGTTTGCATAGATTCCCATGGAAAAAGTATAAACTTTCAGCCAAATTGATTCTTACATGCCATGTTCTTGTGACACCTTTTTATCCATAGAGAGTCCTTATGATGCATCAAATGTCATAGATGTTTGCATATTGTTGCTTTATTCCACTATCGTATTCTTTGAATCCCCAAACCACCTTCTTATTTGGAAGACGCAGGTCTTTCCAGACCACCATGACCTTTGTGCATTTCATCTCACGCATGCATACAAGAGCTCTTACCTCTGATATAATTTTTCCAACAATTAATTTAGGCAAGATAGGTATCATATACCAATAAACCTGCATACTAAGAAACACATATATTGCCAATTGCACTCTGGATATCTTGCTAATCAACCTTTCAATAAAAACTTGGCAATCATAAACAAAGCAATAAGTACCACCACCTTGTCGAGTGCAACTCCAAAGTAGTAATTTGGAGTTTGCCAAGAGATATGCCAATTGTATTAGAGAGACTCACTGCGTTTTGCTCATCCACCCCTGCCAGATACATTGAACTCTTACTTAAATTGGGAGCCAAGCTTCATAGGATTTCACGTTTAGCAAGGGCATCCTTAAACTGTATTAAAGTGGAATTATCAGCTTGAGCCAATAAGAACTGTTTTCCTCATAACATAACTCATATGATCTAACTTATAACAGAAAAACTACTGTTCATTCAAGGGAACGATTGTCAGTATTGACAACATGGAAAAACCTTGGTACGATGCATGTAATGAATGCAGTAAAAAGGTTGTATTCACTGAACAAGGGGCAAAATGCCATGGATATAGGTGCAGTGGTACTAACAAAGTTGTGGATTATTCCCCAAGGTAACAAGTTTTAAATTTCTTAATTGTTTTCAATTTATTATAAGAACTATGCTGAAAGTACATTGACTTATGAACCAAGGGATTGAGATTGATTACTTGTCTATTTTCCAGAAGTTCCAGCCTTCAAATGTTTGTTTATTTTCTAAGAAATTAGCAAGTCCCTAATTGTTGTTCTACTAGCGAGTAACCATGCTTACACTGCAATCATTGTCATACCTTTCCCTTTTCAACAGCAGCCTCACTAATATTAGAGGGGCTATCAATATTTCGATGGGCTGCAAGAACCTTTGAGCTGTCATCCTTTCAGAGAACATAAAACGATGAAAGGCTGCCAGACAACAAGCAGCCTTACTAATATTAATTAAGAGCTTTAAAAAACTTAAGGTTCTGGCTTTAGGTGGTTCTAACCTCCAAGGTTAAGTAACAAGATGGATTGCAGAAACCACAAAACTAGAGATACTCGACCTATCTTGTAATTGTTTCGATGGCATTCCTTGGCTCTATGATAAAATGGGGCTTGGAAATGCTACAGGGTTTGTGGCAGTTTGCAGCACATTGTTTTTCCATATTTCACAGAGGCATGCTTATTTCTCTCCTTTAATTAACTTAAAAGTCAATGTCCATATGATAATAGCTAGAGATGTCAAAGGGCCGGGCTTGGGCCGGCCCAGCCCAAGCCCATCGGGCCTGCAGTGGGGCCGGGCCGGGGCCGGGCCAAGAAAAGGGGAAACCGGGCCGGGCCGGGCCTGTCGAAGGGAATCCTAGGCCTGGTCCAGGCCCAGGCCCTAGGCCCAATATTTAGGGCCGGGCTTGGGCCAGGCCCGGGCCCTTTTTTTTTTCATGTTATTCAATTTTAACACATAACAATTTATATAGAAAAATAATAAATGTGCATTGGCCCGGTGATATACGTCTGCAATAAAAACAAGAAAAACGGGATGTAGTGCCAAGTGCCAACTAATCAATGTAGGTGATTGTAAACTAAAAGTCCCCTTGTCACCTAAACTCTATTCTCATCCTGGTTGTATTCTCATCACCCACACCAATTACCATGACATAATCTTATATATTTGGCTGGTTGGACTTATATCACAAATTCCACCGCAGTAGTCCCCAAAGCCCAGAGACACTGCCATTGTTCAAAATTAGACCCTTTGGCTTTTGCCTATACTCCCTACCGGTAAGAATATCACAACTGCTTCACCTATGCTTTCGGCATAACCATCTTATGCAGGTCAAATCATGTAACAGCCTATGTGAATGGCCAGTAGCGAGCACACAGTCTAAATTCCGCAACAAATTGGCTTTGGAAAATAGATACAAGCAGCATCACCCTTAATTTCCAACTGCCGAATTAATACTAATATTAACTTTGCCGAATCCTCGCCATGAATGCGAATCTCTCCATCCTTAGACAGATGCGAAATAAAAAATTGTCTTATTAATCTAGTCAGTACATGTTGATTCAAAACAACACCAAATACGAAAGAAATCATGAAAGGGAAAGAAAGAAAAAAAAGAAAAAAAGAAAAGTCCGATCAAATTGACATATATTCCGCTAATCTAAAAAAAAAAAAAAGGACCAAAAGAACGACACTACAACAACATGAAAATCTATCCCATTTGTGTATCATCTAAAAGTTGAAGGCTTGAAGCATAATAGAGACTTCAAAAGAAAGACTAATTCGCTACGAAACATAAACAACCAACCAATGATAAGCACTCGAGGTTTCAGATTTGGATGCCGGGCCAAAAAAGGGCCAAAACCGGGCCAGAAAGCCCGGGCCAAACCGGGCCAAACCCGGGCCGGGCCGGGCCGGGCCATTTTCACTGGATTTCGCGGCCTGGTCCAGGCCCAGGCCCCAGGCCCCCTTTTTTCGGGCCTTCACTGTTCATGAAAGGGGCCGGGCTAGCCCGGGCCAAAAACGGGCCAAAACGGGCCGGCCCGCGGGCCGCCTGGCCCAAATGACAACTCTAATAATAGCTATTGTTGTTGATGAAATCCGGAACCTGATTCGCGAATAGACCTGCGCAACAAAAAAACAACACCGGTTACTCGCCGGAGAGATTTCCGGCGGGAAATCTCCTATGCTTAAGTCAGGAAATGCTTAAGATGGATTTAGTGTAAACTCAGATTAAGTCACATACCTTTTTCTGTTCTTCCTCCTTCCCTTTTATAGAGTCTCTCTCATTAGTGGTTAGTTATTCTCCCTTTAATTCGGGGGTTACCAGATTAATGAGAGGTTACTCTTTTTCCTGGGTAGTTACCACTATTAAGTAGGGTTTCTCGCCATAATGGATAGGAAGTGGGGAAGTGGATGGTTATTACTCCCCACTTCTCCATTAAAGAGAGTAGCAGTTTAGAGAGTATGAGATGGTGACACATGTCACCATCTCTTAGGTGTTATTTTCTTTCCATATGATTTGCCCCCCATTCCATGTTCTTTTCGGAGGATATGGAATCATAGCATTACTACAGTTTCTCTCCTCGGTAATCCTTAAGGAGCTTCTCTACTGGGTTTTGGCCGATTAGAAATGCATCATGTGCTCATCTACTCGGCTTGGCCAAGTAGAGGCCTCATGGGATTCGTCTACTCGGTTTGGCTGAGTAGAGACGCATCAAGGGCTCGTCTACTCGGCTTAGCCGAGTAGAGATGTAGCGTCCAGCTCGTCTACTTGGCTTGGACGAGTAGAGACGCGTCAAGAGGCCGTCTACTCGGCCTGGCCGAGTAGAGGCGCATCAGGAGTTTGTGTACTCGGCTTGGCTGAGTAGAGGCCTGTCAGGAGTTCGTGTACTCGGCTTGGCCGAGTAGAGGCCTGTCAGGAGTTCGTCTACTCGGCTTGGCCGAGTAGAGGCATGTCGACGTGCTCGTCTACCCGGCCTGGCTTGCCAACATGCTCCTCTACTCGGCCTGGCCGAGTAGAGGAGTGTCATCGTGCTCCTCTACTCGGCGAGGCGTGTCAACGTGCTCGTCTACTCGGCGAGGCGTGCCAACGTGGTCGTCTACTCGGATTGGCCGAGTAGAGGCGTGCCAACGTGCTCGTCTACTCGGCATGGCCGAGTAGGCCGAGTAGAGGCGTGTCAACGTGCTCGTCTACTCGGCTTAGCTGAGTAGAGGCGTGCCAACGTGCTCGTCTACTCGGCTTGGCCGAGTAGAGGCTTGCCAACGTGCTCGTCTACTCGGCTTGGCCGAGTAGAGGCGTGTCAGCGGCTTGGCCGAGTAGAGGCGTGTCAACGTGCTCGTCTACTCATCTAGAGAAGAGGCATGGGGTCCAATGCGCTCGTCTGCTCTGCAGAGGCCAGGACCAAAGTAGCTCGTCCATTCGGCTATGTTGTAGTCACCGTCGTAGGGTAATTAGGTAATTTTGCCCCTCAGTTATTTTACTGGATCTTGCCACGTGTCTAGGGTAAACCAACCGTCGCGAGATCTCATCCGTTGGATGAGACTCTCGTTTCTATATAAGGGAGGAAACCTTTTGCCATTTTCACAACTTCTCATTTCTTCAAAGTGTTGTTGAGAGAGGGTGAAGTTACTTGGAGGCTTTGTTCATAGCAGAATTTCCTAAGAGTTCGACTTTTCTTCTTTTCCAAGTAAGCTTCAAACTTGTTTTCAAATTTTCTTTTGAGATCTCTTGTTTTGATCTAAAATTATGTCCAACGTCGATGAAGAAAAACTGTTTCTGAGCCTAATGTACAAGGTGTTAGGATAAAGCCTACCTTTGATCCTTTGTTTTTAGAAATCGGAGTTCCCTTGGTTCCTTTCCACGAGTCAAGAGGGGTCCCTGCGAGGGAAGTCTTAAGGGAGAGTGCTCAGTCTCCTACGCCCTTTGACGCGCACACTCTTAGAAGCAGGCTGTGTAGTTACGACTTAAAACTTCTGCGTGAGCGCTGCGAAATTCCGTCGATTATAAAACTCAGGCTTCCCGATGAGAATAAGTTAGCCAACATGACTACACTAGACGAGATTGGTGTTTATTGGGACATGTTCATCAATGGTTTTAGGGGCGTTTCATGAGTTTTTTTATTTATTAGTGCTATAAGTTAGGTTTAAACCCTAGGGTTCGAGTATTCAGATGGTTTTTTACTATTTGTACGATAACTAAGCAGGTAGGTTGGTACTTTTTGAGTCCGCGTTCAAAGGCCAAAGCCAACCTATTTCCGCATCCTCCATGATCCAATCGCCATTGGAAGGAAATATTTTTGTTCGTTAGATTGCCTAAGTCTCAAAGGGGTGAAGTCAATAACGTATGGCTCCCTGAGTGCGAGACTAGAGCCTGTAACAAATTAAAAGAGTCGGATCTGACGGAGACTGACCTTGAACACATTGGGAAGCTTAAGGGGGCCATGCCTTTAGAGTCCTGGTATCCTTTGAGTAATGATCAGCTCCGCGAGTGCGGTATCATCTACCCTCTTGAGCCCCAAGATCTTGTTGACGAGGAAGATGAAGAGGAAGAGGAAGAGGGCGAAAATGATCCTGGTAAAGCTCTTACCAAACCTTGAGTTCATCTAATAATGAATGGTAATCTTACTTTTTTTTATGTGCAGAAAACATGTTGTCACGAGCGCAAGGAGATCCACCACTGTTCAACGCCCAAGGAGTTTTGGGGATATAATCCCTGATGAGCTAGCTTTGGTTCATGGAGTCGAGGAGGAGGAGATGCAAGACTTGGACTTTGGTGCTTTGGTTTCCGGGGGTCAGCCGAAGACGACAGAGACTCGAACTGAACAATTTGTCTTGGGCTTGAGTTCCGTGGACAAGGGTAAGGAGACTTCCAAGAAGCAAAAAGTCTCAAGTAAGACTGGGAGCAGAGCTACATCATTTTCTGTTCGTCTTGATACACCACATCGTCCTGCCTGGGGTGTATCCATTGACGAGTCCGTGTTCCAGTCTCCTCGTACGGCATGTGATTGGTCTAGGCACACAATCATTCCCATGGATAGGAAGACTCTGTCCGGCTATGGCGTCACGGAGACGGCCACTGGGATGGTCCAACTAATGTCGCAGGGTTACTTCTTCTCCTCTTCCTTCTTTTTGAGAGCTTTGTTATTTCATTCTAACTCTTTGTTGTATAGGCTATGGCGCAAGTGCAGATCGGCGCCGAGAAGTTGCTTGCTGCCTACAAGGTTTTGGACGAGGAGAAGAAGAATGTGATGATTGAGAACAACTTTCGCAGGGAGGCAGAGAAGAAAGTTGAAGACTTGAGCAAGAAGGTTGAGGTCTGGAACTTTCCACTGCCGAGCTGACCACTAAGATTGCAGATTTGGAGGCTGAGAAGTCCACGGTGGGATTTCAGGCTGTGCAACTGTTTAAGAGGTCCAAGGCTTTCTTGGATCAGCGTTATCGTGACTCCAAAGGGGCGCTTGTGCATGGCTACAACGAATGCAAGAATGATGTCTCCAAGGATCATCCTGAGCTGGACATGAGTATTTACGAGCACAAGTTTGCCTGAGAGGTTGCTTCTGAGACCGAGTGTCGTGCCGAAGAGCTTGAACGCAAGAAAGCTGCCAGTTCCTGCGCACTCACTAGCCCTTCTACGAGTCGCAGTGTAGGTGCTTCGGGATCAGCGTCTGTGGCTATTTTGAGGCCGCCATTGTCTCAGGCTGGAGGTCGCTCCCACGAGGTGGAAGTGCCCAGAGGTTTTGCTAAGCAGTATGAGTAGACTAGGCTTTGCTTTGTCTATTAGATTTTAGTCTTTGTAGCTTCTTTCATTTTGCTGCCTCAGGGCTTTTAATGTGTAAGATCTTTGACTATTTTAATCCATCCTTGAAGTTCTATTTTGGCATTCTTGCTTTGCAAAGTAAATATGCGAAATCCTTTTCCATTTATGATGATGAAAGATACATTAATGGAAAAGAACTTTGGGCTGCTAGGCTGCACAAAGCCGTAGAGCCGACATCGAAAAGAACAAAATAAAGACTACTAGGCTGTATAAAGCCGTCGAGTCCCAAGCAATAAAAAGGAAAAATCCTGAGCATGAGCAAGATCTAATAAACGTGCGAAAATAATCAGAGGCGGTTGGGGCCCCCTTGGTCTTGCTCATGCATAGTAGCGCCTTAGGTTAGCTGTATTCCATGTGCGTGGTATGGTTCTTCCATCGATGTGCTCTAAGTGATAGGCGCCTGGGCCCGCGAGCTTTACCACTTTATAAGGTCCTTCCCAATTTGGTGCTAACTTGCCAACCGATTCTCGCGGAGCCGAAGCTTCGATATGGCGCAAGACGAGCTCGCCTACGCGGAATGCACGATGTCGGACTCGTTGGTCATAAAATTTGGATACTCGATGCTTGTAGGCCGCAAGGCGCACTGCCGCTTACTCACGACGCTCGTCAAGGAGGTCAAGGTTAGCTCAGAGATCTTCCTCATTTTGGACAGGGTCGTGAGTTGTTAGTCGAAGTGACGACAACCCTACCTCAACGGGGATGAGGGTGTCTCAGGGTCATGAGTTGTTAGTCGAAGGGACGGCAACCCTACCTCAACGGGGATGAGGGCGTCTGTTCCAAATGATAAACTGAAAGGAGTCTCGCCCGTTGAGGTCCTCGTCGTCGTATTATAAGCCTAGAGGATTTTGGGTAATTCGTCTACCCATAGTCCTTTCGCGCCGTCCAACTTCTTCTTAATCCCCTGGAGAAGAGTGCGATTGGTGACTGTTTGGCCATTCATTTATGGGTGAGCCACTGAAGTGAAGCGTTGCTCAATGCTTAGGTTGGCACAAAACGTCCGAAAGGTGGAGTTGTCAAACTGTTTCCCATTGTCAGTGACGAGCACGCGCGGGATTCCAAAGCGACAAACCACGGCGCGCCAGAAGAAATCTTCACATTTCTTTTTAGAGATGGTAGCCAGGGCCTCGGCTTCAACCCATTTAGTGAAGTAGTCCACATCCACAATTACAAATCGGCGTTGAGCCGTAGCCGGAAGGAAAGGCCCATGATGTCCATTCCCTACATTGCGAATGGTATTGGACTGCTTAACGATGATAGGGGACGCGGTGACTGCCTGGGGACTGAGGAGAAACGTTGGCAATCGTCGCATTTCTTCGTATAGTCCAAGGCGTCACGGTGCATGGTCGACCAGTAATATCCTTGGCGGAGAATTTTGTGCGCTAGTGCACGTCCTCCTAAGTGTTGTCCGCATATGCCTTCGTGGACTTCCCGTAGGGCATAGTCGGACTCCGTCGGGGTGAGACAATGAAGGTAAGGAAGAGTGAAAGATCGTTTGTATAACAAATCTTGAACAAAGGCGTACCGAGCAGAGTGATGGATGATACTCCTGGCTTGCTTCCGATCGGCAGGTAGTGTGCCGTCCTGAAGGTAGGCCTTGATGGGATCAATCCATGATTGCTCATGCTCGGTTTGCATGACTTCCTTTACAGCGATGCTCGGTTCATGCAAGAGTTCCAGATGGATTGTGCGGCCGAAACCCGACGGATCCAGAGAGGCCAGCCTTGAGAGTGCATCAGCGGAAGTATTGTCTTCTCTGCGAATTTGTGTAATTTTGAAATGGGTGAATGTATTCGCAATCTCTTTCACTTTACGCAGGTAATCGACCATCTTTGGGTCTTTTGCTTCGTATTCACCTGACATCTGCTTCACGACGAGCGCAGAATCGCTGAAAGCATAGAGGGACGCTGCGCGCATTGCACGTGCCATATGCATGCCTGCTATCAAAGCTTCATATTCTACTTCATTGTTGGAAGTCTGGAAGTCAAAGCGAAGAGCATATTCTACGGTTAGGCCATCCGGCCCATTGAGGATCAACCCAGCTCCACTCCCGCTTGTGTTTGATGATCCATCAACATAGAGTGTCCATGTAAACAGCCCAGTTTGGTCGGGGAGGAGAGGNCCTTCGACCCCAAGGAGAGGTTCTTCGACTTAAATGGGAAGTGTGCATTCGACTATGACATCGGCCAGGGCCTGCCCTTTGATTGAAGGTCGAGGTTTATAGTATATGTCGAACTTGCCTAACTCGACTGACCAGGGAACGAGGCGACCAGAGAGGTCTGGCTTGTGCAATATCCGTCTAAGCGGTTTGTCGGTGAGCACAGTGATTGTGTGAGACTGAAAATACGGCCAAAGTTTTCTGGCGGCGTTTAGCAGGGCAAATGCCAACTTTTCCGCATTAGGATACCTCTGCTCGGCTCCCTGAAGAACCTTGCTCACATAGTAAATGGGGAGCTGCTGACCATCTTGCTCTCTGACTAGGACCGCGCTGACCGCAGACTCAGCAACGGCCAAGTAGAGGAAGAGGTCTTCTCCGATGACAGGTTTGGAGAGAAGTGGCGGCGATGCTAAGTATTCCTTCAACGCGTTAAAGGAGGTTTGGCACTGTGTCGTCCATTCAAAATTTTTTATGTTCTTCGATGCCTTGAAGAATGGCAAGCAACGTTCGGCTGATTTAGAGAGAAATCTGCTAAGGGCAACGATTCGTCCCGTCAGGATCTGTATTTCCTTGACACGCCTTGGTGCCATCATTTCCTAGATGGCTTTGAATTTCTCAGGGTTAGCTTCAATTCCTCTTTCTGAGACCATAAACCCAAGAAATTTGCCAGATGATACCCCAAAGGCGCACTTAGTGGGATTAAGACGCATATAAATTTCTCGAAGGAGATTAAAGCATTGCTGAAGGCCGACTATCTGCTCTTCAGCTCGAAGGCTTTTAACGAGCATGTCGTCTACATAGACTTCCATGCTTCTTCTTATGAGGGGTTGGAAGATCTCGTCGACCAACCTTTGGTAAGTAGCGCCCGCATTCTTTAATCCGAAAGGCATGACCTTATAGCAGAACATGCCTTGATCTGTGACGAAAGCTGTCTTGGCTATGTCGTCTTCGTGCATGCGAATCTGGTTGTAGCCGGAGAATGCATCCATGAAACTGAGGAGTTGATGACCCGATGTGGCATCAATCAGCGTGTCGATGCTCTCGGCCGCTTGGTTGGTCCGTGCGTTAAACTAACTTGCCGAGCGTAGGCCTTTCGGGAAGAGCTAGACAGTCCTTCAGCGCTCGGCCCTCCGTAAATAGGGTTTATCACTGGGAGATCCTTTGGCTGCGTCTCCTCTGTTCTGCGCTGATTTCATCTTCCATTTTGTTGTCGATCATTGGCTTTGATGAATTGTTTGAGATACACTTTGGCTATGAGATTTTCAATCTCACGCTGAAGCACCTTGCATTCATCGGTTGTATGCCCGTGATCTTTATGGAAGTGACAATATAGTTGGGATTCTCGCTTTTCGGCCGGTCCTCTAATAGGTTTTGGCCATTTGAGGATGCTTTGGCTCTTGATCTGGTTTAGGATGTGCCCCCGAGGATTATTGAGTGGGGTAAACGACTTGGGGAGCGTTGCTCTCGAGCGTTTGGCTTCGTTTGGATTTCCCCCTTCAGGACGATCTTGTCTTTTGTGCCCAGCTTGCGCTTCTTCGTGCTGCGAGGTTGTTGAATCTTCTTCGGCCCGAAGATACTTTTCCACCCTGTCAAGGAGGTCCGACATGTTTTCTGGCGGACGCTTGTTTAACGAGAAACGTAAGGGTGTGCTTGGTCTCACTCCTCTAGCCATTGCCGCGAATGTAACTCCTGGATCTAAATGATCAATGAGAAGTTTCTCAGAGTTAAAGCGGGCATAATACGACTTTAGTGATTCCTTTGGCCCCTGGACTATTTGAAAGAGAGCCGAGGAATTCTTCCTTTGCACACGACTTGTGAGGAAATTGCTCCGAAAAGATTCAGCTAATTGAGCCCAGCATGAAATGGAGCGAGGTGTCAGGTGTTGGAACCACACATGTGCGGCTCCTTTCAGCGTTACGGGAAATGCTCGGCACATGATCTGGTCAGGGACCAAATGCAAATTCATGCCCGAGGTAAAACGAGCCAGATGCTCCATTGGGTCTCCTGTGCCATCATATGACTCACATGGAGGCATTTTGAAGTTGGAGGGAACTGGGAAGAGATCAACTTCTTCTATGAACGGTCGTCCAACGATGATTCGAGCGTTGGAATAGCGCTCTGCCCGGTAATCACCAGAATTGTTGTTCCTGGTGGATTGAGCTTCGTAGTAGCTCTCGTCATGTCTCTTGGACCTTGGGTTGCGTCGTTCGTCATCGGAGTATTCATCTTCTACTTGTATCACCTGTTGGTTATTATGTGCCCTGTCTCGCACTTTAGGGCCGCCTGGTCCCTCATGGAAATTCAATTGCTGATGGACAGATTTCCTCTGCGCATCAGTTATTGGCTTTGCCTTAAGAGGCCGAGGAGGCTCTAGTTGCAAAGGTGGGTTTTCAATGGCGGCTTGCAACTTTTCGATGGATCGCTGCATTGTCTGAATGACAACAAGTAGATCAGCTTGGTGGTCGATAGCAGGTGGAGTGATATTGGCTGGAGCGACCGTAGTGATTCCGACAGTTGGAGGTTTAGATGGACCAGCAGGGTGCAATGGAGTTGAGGCAGGGTTCATGGGGAGTGGCGTAGCTATTGCGGTTGCTCGTGCTGCCGTTGTGGCCATCGGGGTTTCCATCACTCTTTTCCCATGATCTGCCGGCCGAGAGGTGGCTCCACCACGAGTAAGGTCACGGAGCAACGTTGACGACGAGCTTGACGCGAATGCTCCGTCTTGCGGAATTTGCGGATGAGGATTTTGAGCCATGGTCTATTTACGAATTTCGGTCCCATGGATGGCGCCAAAATGTTGTGGATGAAATCCGAAACTTGATTTGTGAATAGACCTGCGCAATAAATAGACAACACCGGTGACTCGCTGGAGAGATTTCCGGCGGGAAATCTCCGATGCTTAAGTCAGAAAATGCTTAAGATGGATTTTAGTGTAAACTCGGATTAAGTCACATACCTTTTTCTGTTCTTCCTCCTTCCCTTTTATAGAGTCTCTCTCATTAGTGGTTAGTTATTCTCCCTTTAATTCGGGGGTTACCAGACTAATGAGAGGTTACTTTTTTTCATGGGTAGTTACCACTATTAAGTAGGGTTTGTTACCATAATGGATAGGAAGTGGGGAAGTGGATGGTTATTACTCCCCACTTCTCCACCAAAGGGGGTAGCACTTTCGAGACTATCAGATGGTGACACGTGTCCCCATCTCTTAGGCGGTCTTTTCTTTCCATATCAGCTATGAACATGGCCAGATAGCAAAGGAGGCATTGAAGGAAAGTGATAGATTGTAGTTGTTTGATTTCTTTTGACATCCTTTTTCACGCCTAGCTTACAAGTTACATTGTGTACTATTTTTCCGTTCTTATGTCGAACAGCTTGATATGGAAAATTCAGGTTGCATACACAGTCCTTTTGGTTTGGTGATAGAGGACATAGGATGTCATCTTGTCCCTTGACAGCATTATAACTTCACGTAATTATACTAATATATGTATGCCTAATAAGTGTATCTATATCCACTAGCAGGTACATGCTGAAGCTAACTGTTGGAGATGGTGTTCGAAATGTTTATGTTACATTGTTTGAGGCAACCGAGAGAATTACTAACTGTGCTGTATATGACTTCATAAATTCAAAGGAAAAGGTAAAATATCAAGCATTACCTTATAACGACTATGCTGTGATATTATATTACTTTGAACTAATTATTTTTCTTCTCTCATATAGGAGGGCATGAACAGTAAATATTATAAGGACTTAATTCATCAGTATGGGCTATCTTACATATTCTTAGTGAAGATTGATAAGAAAAGTGATCGCATAGGCCAAAGGCTGATTGCTGAAGAAGTACATAGAGATGCAGACGGAGTGAGCTTGAAAGGCACCAAAGGGATAATTGACTTAGAAAATACGACATCCGCTCTCCAGAATGACAATACTAGCTTGAAGAATCAAAAGTTGAAGGCCATTAAGGTTGAGAAGGAATGATTTGCTAGAAGATCTTTGTTATACTCATATTCTACTATTGTCTTTCAAACAATGAGAGTATTGTTCTTAATAGATAGTTTAGATCTTTATACATAATTGTTTAGTTATATATAACTGTTTAGACCCTTGCCTCCTCTATCTTGATTTCTAAGCTTGAATCAGGCACTTTTTCAGTTTCTCACGAAAAGAGCACGTGGCTTAGTTTTCCGTGCATTTATCAGACGCAATATACATGACTAGCAGTGATTTATTTTCTAATTGTTTTCTTTTTTTAATTTTCTCATCTTATGAAGTACGGAGTTGGATGTATACTGTACACATGAAAAAGGCATTTGAAGATATTTGAGAAAACTTGCCCAAAAAAAAAAAAAAAAATTATTTTGTATAGAACAAAAAAGATAAATATCAAACTGACAGTAGAAATAGCTAAGCGTTACTCTTCATCATAGTTTTCACCATACCAAGTATTTTTTTGCATCAAAGTGGTTTTGGTTCGTTATGTGTGTATGTCTTGTTGTGTACTTTAACAACACTGGCCAAACTCATTCTTGGTCTTTTGCCGCTTTTTGTACTTCAAATATTTTAAAAATATATATAATAATAATAATTTAGAAAAGAATGATTTACAAGCTTTAACAATGAAATTTCAACTAACAATTAGATTTAGAGCTGTAAATTAAAAAAAAAAACAATAATAATTAGTTTTAGAGTTGTTAATTCAAAAGAAAGAATGAATTAGTTATATACTACGGAGTACTAAAATTTGAGACCTTACAAATAATTATATATAAATTTATTGGACACGAATTATATTGTTGTGATCTAAGTTTCTTATTTGTGGGTTCATGATATAGAATGCTATACATATGGTTCCAAATAAACCAACCACCCAACTGTCAACCTAAAGAAACAAAACCAACCGACTCTATCTGCTAAAACCAAACCCACCGTCACTTTCTCACAATTTCCCTCCCGTCTCGCTCGCGTAGATACAACACAGTAGAGCCGAACCCCCTCTTCCTTCTGAGGTTGAAGCTCTGATCTGCTCCAGCAGATCTGAGATTTGAAAATAGAGTCCTGAATGAAAAGTGGTAGAGTATTCTCCTTTGCTTTACCATTATATAACGTATAATGTTATCCTCTTTCCCATACTTTTCCAATTTTGAAGTTTATATAAGTTATTTGGAGTGATGTTTAATTTTTCAAAGATTGCAACGCTTCAATGCCTTTATTCAAACGATGCATTCTTCCACTATGAACTGAACAGGCTCCTTGCTACTAACGGTACAAAACAACCGTCATTCCATCTATCTATAAATAACGAATCATCAGTTTGGCTCATAACTGCGAGTTACATTTTCATTATTTCTGTCGCATTCAATCTCCCGTTGCCCGTTACAAGATTTTACCCATTATATGTTAACTGCACTTTATAAGCGTAAACATTTTCAGAATACATAATGGACAAGAAAGATCTTGAGTTTCTTCATCCAAGGAGTTGTACTTCTGTTGCTAAATCTTTCAGAAATACAATTCCAGTACCAAGTAATTCCCTTTATTTCTTATTTGGTCATTTTTTATTAACACACCATTGAAACTACGTATTTTAGCATTTTATCCGTTTAAATCTTGCTAACTTGTTGTAGCCAAAAATAGTGAAAATGACGTGCAAGCAAGAAGAAAATTCTATGGTGCATGCCCCAGATGCTATGTATCGGATCAAGCCCGAGAAATATGTAGCAAAAGTAATAAAAAATTCTATTGCACCATAAACAAGGGAAGCCAACAAATTGAAAGAAGCCTTGCAACTAGCTCTTCTCAATTAAGGCAATGTTTGGGACAAACCTTGCCCCAAACCTTGTATTTTTTGACGCTCGACTCTCCAATTATTCGGCAAGATGTTCATGAAAATATGATGATGATTAATCTCCAACTCTCGAAGTTGAATCAAATGTTGGGCACATTACAAGGTAGGAGCATAAGTTTTGGAAGAATATTGTTCAATCAGCCTATGAGTGCAAATGTTGGCGTCATTCAGTTTGTCAAGGAAAATACAACTCATTCGCATACACTAATTGAGGTTTCAAATGAAGATGAACATACTGGTCCGAATATCAAAAGGAAGCATAGGGTAACAAAAGAATTTTTTTTCTATCATATGGTTATTATAATTTTAAGTACTCCTAAATCTAATATGTTTTTCGTGCAATTACAGGGTCTTCATGACCATGATATCACTCTAACAACCAATAGACCTTCTTAAAATTTTGAACCTATTCTGAAATTCATCTATGGCATACAAACTTAAGGTAACGCACTCTCATATAAAACACTGTTTATACATTTGACATTGCTCTTAATAAGGCTTTCTCTTTTTGTTTATCACGTACAAGCATCAGTTCAGAACAGCAAGATGGTCGTTAACTGGTACGGTGTTGCTCCACATACATTCTCTTTAGACCTAATGATTGTCATATCTATATATGTAGCTGTAATTTGCTATAGTTATATAAATGGATGATATCGAGCCGTTTTGATGAATTTTCTTCATACTGGGTTTAGTTTGTTGGTGTTAAATGACATTGATATTTTCTCATAATATATTTGTGGATTCATTTTCTTCATGCTCACTTTCCTTTCCCTTACTTTATGTCAGTTTTAATAACTTTGGTTTTCATATATGATTATATCAGAATTACATAGGACGGCTTTTGAACTTAGACGTGTTCAAGATGGCCTTCAAATACTTTTCGCATACATGATATCCATGCCATCGAATTTTTCTATCTATATTCTATCTCTCTAGCTTAAAGAATGAAGAATTTCGGGACATTTCTGGATACAAAAAGAGATGTGGGTAACGAGGTATTGTACCTTTCCGAAACTATCCATAGTGTTTTATAACAAGTTCAATGCAATTCACAGTGTTAACCTTAATCTGTATTAATCACATATTAATGTGGTTATAGAAATTTCTTATGAGTACCATGCATTAAAGCTTTTGCCACCACAAAATCGTCCTTGGTTTAATGTTGTTCAGCAGAACTTCTGGCAGATGTCGATAGTGTTAAATATCATGGCAGGTTAAGCTTGAAGGAATATTTTGCCAAATTACGGAATATTTGGAAACCAAGTCAAGAAAAAAGGAATTCTAATTGTAACTTCACAATTAAAGCCACTTCTCCCTTTTTCTCCATGGAAATAATAGTCGAGGGAAGTAGAGCATCATCGATTCGTTTTTCTCCTTCTCTGTTCCTTCCACTTTTTGATACCGACTTATCTAGATTAACTCAGGCTGTATGTTGGTTAAGTTAATATGAGTGAGAATTGCGGTTCTTGAGTACTTGGACCTTCTCTTTGTGCCGCTACTGGTATAGCACATATGAATGTAGCATCCTGTGAGAGATTCAATGTTCTATTACATTGCTCTAGCTATGCATGTTGACAGCTACACAGTTATTTTCTGAGATGTGTCATAACAACACAGTTCATATGCCATTAATGCAGCCAGATATAGCATATAAGTCCTCTGCACTGCTGGGGATCAATGTGTCTAATAATTGTGCCTCACAGTTTCTTGTGTATCCAAGTTAAGTTGTTTTACTAGCAAGAATTGGATATGTTAATGTGTGCGTGGGGTATAACTAGCGTTTACACATCCAAAAACAACCAGTTGTGGTATTATAGTCATTTGCAAGTTCATCATACATACAGAAACCATCCATTTGTTTAGTGTGTTAAATTTGATAGTTTTATGCAGCTTTTTGTGTGACTACAGTTGCTGGAAAGATAAACCTCTAAATGTTTTGATAACTTTTGCAGGGAAGGGGAGCAATATGCGAAAAAAAAGGTATGCTATTTTTTGAAACTTCTGCAAAAGCAGCACATAACACAATTGTTTTCAACTATGGTGCTAACTGTGGGAGTAAGAGGTCTGCCTTATTTGAATTCCAAAAATGTTATGAGTGGTAACATGTTTATTAGACAAAGAGAGAGTAAAAAATCTGCTGTTTTTGTCCTAAGCTGAAGTGATTAGTCAACTAGGCAACAACTTACAATTTCTGAGGTCCTTTCATGGTGTCATTCCTAGGCATTGGTGTTCTTTCTTCTTCATGTTTTACTATAGGCATGCATGCAAGCGTGCGTGCGTGCACACACTTAAAAATGTTGTTAAATTCTTTTTGCATGTTTTGCTGAATTAATATCCGAGGTAATTAGTAGTAACCATATGCTGCACTATTCAGGTTGCCAGAAGTTGGACAGATTGGAAAATAACTCCTTGCGCAATTCAGATTAACAATATTGTTCAGTATTATTAATATGTTAATCTGTAAGTCAACATTTATGAGAAGCTCAATGTAGGAGTATTTGATGAGACTGAAGAGCTCTTTCTATACAATTTTAGGGAGCAAATACTAAATAAAACGAATAACATTTAATCAATTGTTGAAGTTGTTAAATAGCCCAGATATTGAAATTGAACAGCCATTATATGGTTAGTGGCTTTGGCATGGGTGAGTTCAATATGTTCTGGTACTGCTGGACTAGCTACATAAATTCCACTGAATAATCAACGTCGAAACAATTCCCACAAGATGATGCTTCCTTTGTATCTTTCTCCTTGGCACTTTTCCTCTGTTTATTGTTTTGAGAAGGTCATTGCTATTTGACTTATCTCATAACCTTTAGGAACTTTTACCTATTGTGTGATGACGACCGTTGTATTGATATGGAACTATGCCTAAGATGTGAGAAATTGAGGCTCGTCTATGATTACCCAACTGAGACTTGTCAAGCGAAAGATAATACGGCTGATGTGTGCAAGGCTGCACACTCTGCATACAATGTTGTTTTCAGTGTGGCCGATGCATAAATGGCAGCGAATATGAAGAAACATTTTGTCTGGATTTGCTTTGTTCTAATTGTTCCAAGCAGCTACATAAGTGCCAAGAGAAGCAGGATAGAAAGATTGGCTGTAGTGAGAAAACTGTTCACCATGAGCCCAGTTATAACTTCTGTCTACATGGCTAGCTGCTGATATTTCTTGTTGCATACAGCCTTGTTTATGGATCACATTCCGTACCTGAAATCCGGTAAGAAAGTTTGATGCCGTGATATGAAGTCATGGCTTGCTTTATGTGTCAGTATAGCTGTTTAAGCACACAGAAATGATAGAGAACCATTCATTTTTTTAATTAGCTATCAACGGACCCTATGCTTGAAAAAAAATACATATACACCGAAGCATTTGTAGATTAAGGGTCATCTCTGTTACTTTCCTGGTAGCTCCGCTTCATCATAGTCCCTAAGATGCCTTCTACGTTTTGTTCGTACTTAGTCTATTATTTAGAATTTGTTTTTTCAGGCAGCTATTACTCATTCATAATTTGGTACAGGGATCAAGATGTGGTAAGTACGAACCAATCATTGAGAATTCTTTCAAACTTAGTAGCCGCTGATTCTATTAGTTCTGCTGGGTTACTTGATGAAATATCATGTGAACAGGAAATGGTCAATCAATTCCTTGCTTTCCTTCCCCAGCATCAAGGTGCGTAGCGCACTATTCGCTTTCAATAAAGTAGTGTACACCGCCAACAAAGACAAGCAATACAGGGTCTTCAAGGAAGAGGTTAGGTCCCTAGCTTCAGAAGTGGCAGCAAAGCACTTAGCTAAATCATCATCTGCAGATCAACTTCTTGGCTTTACTGCTAGCGTGGTCCACATCAAAACATCTGATGGTAATGAATTAATAGCGAAGGTAGAATACTATTGTTGGTTTAATTTTTATCCCCTAGGTACTCTGTTATCGGAGTTTTTATTATTGTACCAAAAGAACTTTTTTATTTTCCGTAATACCTTTGGATGATTTCAATTACTGTTAACAAGCATGATTTTGGCAAAATTTGCAACTAATACTGATGTTGCTATATTTTGTGCAGAGCTTTTCAACTTTAAAGCAGCTACTAGATAACTGCAGAGTTAGTGGGAGCTCATACTTTATATGGTGGCAAAAGGGTGTTGTGTATATTTTGTGCAGAGCTTTTCGGGTTGCCTCCATATATGTCAACATTTATATGGTGGCAAAAGGGTGTTGGTGCCATAGAGTGACTTAAATACAATGAGCTTATCTTCTTCGTTAACCACCGTAAGAAAATTTGTATATTGACATTTCAACGAACTTGCGGAGGGTAGTCAAACTGTAGTTGTGTCTTTTGATTCTTACATCCATCACACTCATGTCAGTTTCTTTCCACGGAATTTTAAGAAAAGTAGTCCTGCCCCAGTAAGTCCTCTAGGATATGTGCACGAAGACACAGAGTTAGCAGGATACCATATCCCTGCTAGAAATGAGTTTTTACTTTTTCCCTTCTTAATTTGCTACCTTTTCCCCATTTTTTCTTACTTCCTCCGACCAGTTTAACACTTTAACTATGGAGTTGCTACATTGATCTGTGTAGATCGCTTAAACATATACGGATGTATCATGGACGACAAAGTATGGGAGCATCCTAAAGAATGGAGGCCTGAGAGATTTCTTGACGAGAATAATGACAGCGTAGATCTCTACAAGATGATGGCATTTGGAGGGGGAAAGAGGGTATGTGCTGTTGTGCACTCCAAACTATATATGTCGATTTCTCGTATGGCAATCGGCAGATTTATACAAGAGTTTGACTCCTAACTCAAAGTTAGGGTGGAAGAAAAGGTTGATACTTAAATACTTACGACTCAAAAACTTCATCCCAGCTGCTCTTGGCTACAACTTCAAATCTCAATGACAAGGATGGCGTCGAAGAAACGTTTGAACTAGAATTACAAAGAAATTTGATTTTAGTTTCAGGTGTAGTTGATACTACCTGCCTTTAAGATTGATCAATATATATAGAAAACAATCCACGTGCAACGCACGTGCACACAACTAGTTTGAAGAAAAGGACTTAAATCTAAGTCGTTATTTGTTTGGGGTAGTTGTGTCCTTTCTTCCTGTTCTTTCTTTTTCTCTCTTTAAGGATTACTAAATTGTAACCGTTGTCAATTGTTTATCCTCTATATACAGTTGTATGAAAACCGTCCTTGAATTTTTTACCAACAGGCTATACGTTTTTTTTTAACAGCTATATTAACCGCCACTTTCGGTTAATAGCCACATGTGACAAATAATCATCATAAATCAGCAGTAAGAACAATGACGTGTGGCATATATTTTAGCTTCTTTGACGCACCCATGCGTGCAAACCTCTCGCTAAAAATTGTACCTTTGCATGCCAACAGAGGGATGTGAAAGGCACATCTAAAGCCATCTACTTTGTTCCTTACTTCCACAGTCCACGATTCAGGGTTTACGGATGCCGGCTGCTCATAATATATTAAATGAACTTTGGAAAGCGCCACTAAGCGTGATTCAGATGCTTTAAACCCTAGAAAATAAATGCTGAGAATTGTATTTATCAGCGGTAACACCAAGTGCTTTAACTACCTTTTATTAGGAGATCAAGGGCCTCTTCTGATTGTATACGTGACAACTAATCCACTTAGGATTTGCACAAGTGTGAAAACCCACCAATTTCCATACCAATTAATAAGGTCTCATGTTCAATTCTTAGTTCTCCAAATTAATGATGTTTGGATGGTTAATCTACCGGGCCAGAAGCAAATTGGCTGATCTCTTCATAGATAGCATGTTTAGAGCATCAGTGGTCAGTGTTACACAGTGGTGCAACCCGGGCTGGCAACAGTGCAGCCCAAGTGGCACCGTAGTCACAGAAAATGAAGAAGCGTATCCACATGGCGCCAGTCGCGTACCACCTAACCTAACAAGGTGAAGTTTTTTTACACAAAGCATCATAATTCTGTATTGATGCCAAAATACGCGTTACGAATTAGGACTGCTCTCATTTCTCCAGAGCGAATTGAAATGGTTATCAATGCTTCACGTTTTCCCCAAACGAGGACCCGATCAATCAATACTTCTTTGCTTGCCGGTAAGCAGAAAAATGAAAAACATGGCAGATCTCCCACTATTTAAATCTCATTGTTGCTAAAAATAATTGTTTCTGGCTATGATGCCCTTCTCGTTACAAGCAAAGCGTGAATAATCTAGTGTGTGACGACCTCTCCTTTAAGATGAACTCCCTGTTGTGGTAAGTAGAGTAATCAGAAGCTTATCAGAAGCTTGGTCCTCTATAGCTGTTTCTTGTGCATGTTCAAAGTTAGCCACATCTCAGACTCAAGTACCAAGTCTTAAGCAATTTACAAATGTGAGAGTATTGATGGATTGGCTCCGGGACACTTACATGGCACTTGTTGCCAAATGGATCCGTCACCAAATTTGGAGGGAGTCTCAGAACTCCATTTGGAGAGTTGGGGTTTCAAGGTCTAATTGATATCCAGTAACAGAAAACATCAAACTTCATTATCACAACATAACCATCTAGCAAAACAAGGCTGGTGCGACATAATCGCAACATGTCAACCTTCATGGTGCGACCTCATTAGAGAAGAAAATTGAAGAACAAAAGTTTCTTCCCCTTTGAAATTGCTTAGGCTAGAGGAGATAAATCAGATGAACAGGCATTCATCATAAGTACTCGAGCTAACTAAGGAACTTCCACAAAGATGTAAGAACTGAGAATCTCATCTAACTAACTACCAACATTTGAGGAAGATGCATCACCATAAGCAGCGACGTGTTTAGACACAACACCATCTTCGTAGTCCATGGGTGGTTCCTCATTTAGATCCCAAAAGATAAACTTATTGCCCGTGTCACTGGCACTGGTTTCCCCAGGTGATGTCACATGGCTCGAAGGAGCTTCTACGGCCTGACCGTTCCAATGGGACCTCTGGTGACCTCCGAGAGCCTGACCAGTGGGGAAAGTCTTGTTGCATATCTTGCATCGGTGTGTGCTTTCCACCGTCTTCAGGACACACTCCATTTCGCATTCTTTGTTTTCTTCTACTGGGTTTTGCTCATGTTCTTCTTCATGAAGCCCATTTGTAATGGAAAGCTTGAATTTGTTGTGGCTAGATTTGTGACCTCCAAGGGCCTGCGGACTTGGAAAGTACATGCTACAAGATGTACATTTGTACTTACCTGGAGTACTCGTGGTTGCTATCGTAACTGGCTTCTGATGACTCGACTCAAAATTCAATGCTGCCTTCTCCTTTTTCTTCTTCTTGTCCTTCTTAGTCAATGCCATTTTGCCACTGGAATTCCCCGTATTGTTGTCGAAACTAATTATGCCAATAGGAGTTCGACTTTCCCTACTTGTAATAGGGGTTAGGCCTTGATACAATGATGCGATACTACCATCACTGAAAAAAGCCAACCACAAAGGCATAAGCAAATATGACCAACACATAGGTAGGCAAACATGTCATCTTTGTTTGTTTAAATTTATGTTCCAGCTAATGACGACCCCCACTTTTTTGGATTGGTTGTCATCGCTTCAAATAAAAGTAAACAAGTATTTCTGGAATTGAAAATAAATTAGATCAATTTAGGGTGATTGTTAAAGAAGATTAGGCCTATAGAAAGCTTTTAGTTGATATCTGTATTCTGTTAACTACAAGACCTCTAAGCAAACAAACAAGAAACACAAACTCAATTGAGTGATCACGGTAAACCTAATTGAAGAATTATTGGAATACGAGATAGAGGATACCTTGCATATGATTCGTCTGAAGGCATCAGATCTTTCCCTTTGGTTTCATCCAATATCCTAGTAACATTCAAGGGCGTATAGGGAAAATCAATTCTCCTCTTTCTGGATCTAGAAGTGCCGATTGCATGCTCGATTTCGCTGTTCGTGTCCTCAACACAGCGCTTTTCCAATATGCTTGACAACTTGATAGAGTCTGTAACAACGAGTTTTAAGAGATTAGTTGCAGCCTCTCGCAACTGCTGTTCCTCAAAAAGCTGCTTGCTATCCTCAGACTCCGAGCTTGTTGTCTTTAGGCCACGCCTGGCCATCGCAGACCAGCTCGGCAAAGACTTTACCAGATCAATTACGGGCGGTGGTGTCTTCGTAGCAACAGCTGAAAGCACGTAGTTCCCCTCATGATTGACATCTAGAAGAGGCAGGTCGTCATCTTCAACTTCATCCTGATCAGACAGAGTCGGATTAAGGCAGTGTTTGGCAGCGTGTGGAGGGGGTTGGATTCCCCTCCACTCCCTCTCCGGATGGCACCTCATGTGCCCAAACAACGACTTCATCGACACAAAGTTCTTTCTGCAAATCTGACAAGTCGGTTTCTTGAACTTGTTTGGATGGTTGTCGTTCTTATGTTTGAGTTTCCTCAGAGCTGCTAATTCTTCTTTTGCTGCTTGGAGGTGGATTCTGCGATGACCACCAAGTGCCTTGCCAGACTTGAACTCTTTCGAGCACTCTGGACAAACCCGAGTTGTTGGAACCTTTTGATCGGGGCTATCTTTGATCGGATCCTCCTCCACCTCAAATCCTCCAACCTTGAGCTTGATGACCATTTTCGGTAATATTCCAGATATTTGTTCACCCTTTTCGATCTGGTAATCCTCCATTGAACAACTAGAATAAACAGGATTTCAACAGAAAAAGATTTAGGGCACTCGAGTGAGTGGAGCGGAAACAACCTAGCTAGAGATAACTAAAGGGGGACCCGTCAGAACCCTAGATAGAGACTTGTGCAAAACTGTTGGGTTAAAAAAGGCCCGCTGCTTCAGCCTAAAAGAATTAAAAAAAAAACGAATAGAAAAACAAAAAATCATAACAAAGGAAAGAAGCTCGAAAAATCAGCTCCAAAAAATGAACCAAGATTTTGTATGTACTTATTCACAAAATTTAAATCAAATCAGTGAGAAGATACATACAGGAGCTGGTAACAGGGAACCAGAAGAGAGCGAGAACACGTTTAAGAAGATAAAGAAGAAGAAAGGAAATAAAAGTCATTATGACTGGAAATTGACAGTCATTTGGTCTTTGGCTATGTAGCATTAATACGAGCTTTAATGAAATTAATTTCTCAAATTAAAACTAAAACAAAAAGGATAAAGGATAAAAAGATGAAAAACGAAAGCAAAAAAAAAAAGGGTTACAAGAATTTAAGCTGTTACTGTAATCTGCTCCTACTAAAAAACTTGGTTTTCTTAAAATCTTCCATGAGAAAAGAAGTTGCTAATATTTTGTAATTAAATTATATTGGGTAAATCTCCGGTTAATCTTTCCCATAAATATCAGGGTAATAAGAAGACCTTCCAAAGATAGTCCGACTTCCCTAAAATCTCTCGATTGTAATTGAGCATTATCATCTCTTAGATATTTTTCTTAGAGTTGAATTGATACTTATCTTTATCTCTCTCTAGACTTATATTCATTCTTATTCTCTTATGTTTTTATTTTTCATTTTTTTGTAAATCGTTTTCTATTTTTTTTTTGTTCCCGCGGAATCAATGGTAAACTGGTGAACGACAATTATTTAGATGAATACGATCATGGTTCGCGGCCTTTAATCTCTGGTTCAGTAATTTTCGATATTTTCTTAAGCAGAGATATTAATGACCGGCCTGAAGAATACAAAGGGTGCAATGCAAGTAATGGGGAGAGCTAGCATGGGTACAATACAATGCATAATGACATTAATTTATCGTACTGGTAAACACTTGTTTGGGATGCTGTTCCAAATTCCAAAGGTACCCACCACCCACGTCTTTTGATGCCCCATTTTCGCCACTCTTAGAGACTATGTTCCCACATCTTTACCGGCATTCGAACATCCTTTCCATACTAGAAATCACAGCAACTAATTTTCCATTGTAATTACTTTCTACATAAGCCGAAATTATTCTTTTTTAGAGGGTGTTTGAAATTGATTTTGTTGTTGTCGAACCCGTTTCAAACAATTGAAATATGTTGGTGAGTGTTTGACAAAACATGTAGCATTTAAAACACCTTTTAGAAAACATAAAAAAGTTCTAAAACCCTAAACATCACTTTCGGTGTTTCTATTTCAAACATCCATAGAGAAACAAGTTTAACCAAGAAAAGTACTAGATTACCGCACATTCTTTACAATAGGACATTGGATGCCCTTTTATAACTACAATATTTTATTTTGACTCTTTAGACTTCTTTTAACTTAATTGTGGTTGCGTTGAAGTTTTTTCACTGACCAGGCTTATGAATATTTATATGGGTTATGATAACATAAAAGGGTAAGAGAAGTAACTACAATGTATTGTTTACTTAAAAAGCATAGAGAATACTGCATGTGTATGTTAAACAATAGCAGAATCAGTGTCTTTGATGCCCTTGTTGGGCATTTCTTTACACTTAACAGTTTTTTTATCGAAACAATTTTCACAGCTTTTAGCATGAGTTTTTGTAACTTTTTTGGCAAACGGTTACTGATTTTGAATTAATATTATTAAAACTACTTTTTCAAAGTTGTTTTTGTTTTAATTTAAAAATAATTTTTAAGTATCAATCCCAAACGGAATCTTAGTAAAATTGTGAAACCCTGGTGTGTAACTTTGAATTTAATAAGGTTGAGCCATCAAACTCTCATGGAGGCTATATGTAAACATCTCTCTATGAGCATAAAACCCAAGATAAAAAACACAAAACTGTAGTGGACTATCTTGTTAACATCAAGAAACCTGATTGTGAACAAGTCTCTCGACAGTGGGGATGATGCTTGTTGGCATGGTGGCTAGTAGAGCTTGGGTTAGTGGTTGTTACCATGGTGATTAATTGGCCGGGGTTCTAATTGTTGGCTGTTGGCATGGTGGCCAGTAGGGGGTTGGGTTAGTGGATGTTGGCATGGTGGCCTGTGGTGTGTGGTTGGTGATCACCGGGATTGGGGTTAATTTTACGCTACACCCCATACTTAGGGGTCAGTTGCATCCAGCACCCCATGGTTCTAAAATTGGCACCCAGCACCAAAAATTTAAAAATCTTGGTATCAAGCACCAATTGACGGTCAAAATGTCCTTTGACCAGACGTCTGTTAAATTTTTAAGGGCAAATTGGTCTTTTCATACGTGATATCCTAGTCAGCTACAACCCTAAGCCCTTTATGTCATCTCTCTCTCTCTGCCCCTAACCACCACGCACTACCATCAGCACCAAGAACCCGTCTCTAGCGCCGCCGCCGTCTCTGGCGTCTGGGGTGCGCCTCTTCACCTAACGTAACATGTCCCCTGCCATTCCCACCCTCAATTTGGACCACTAATTATGTCGTGATGATGTTGTGCGGTGGCTAATCAGTTCGATGGCGACTGATTGGGAGATCGTGTGACGGGTTGATTGGGTATGTTATGGCTGAGGAGTTGGGCAAGGGGTGTGTCTGGAGGTCGTTCGATTGGAGGCAGTAATGGCTTATCAAACAGTCGATGTTGGTCGAATGGCCAAGGTTGGTGGTCGTCATTCAGTTGGAGGCGGTGCCATGGGTTAGGGATCGGTGGTTGTGGGTTAGAAATTTTTGGCTGAGGCAGCAATCATCCAAGGTCGGCGTTGTGCACGATTATATTGGAGGGTGTGCCGGTCGGCGTTGGTGGCCGCGATTCAATTGGAGGGGTTGCCGTGGCTTTCGGGATTGAAGGTTGTGGGTGGTCATGGGTGGTCATGGGTGGTCGGCGGCGATGGGGTTGGGAAGATGATAGTCACCGAGAGGAAAAGGGGTGAGGAAATGACGTGGAGGGCCTAATGTTAATTATTGGTGCCATTTGGAGCTGATGTGGAAGAAAGGTGGATATAACCGGTAAAAAGACGATTTTGCCCTTAAAAATTTAACAGACGTCTAGTCAAAGACCATTTTGACCGTCAATTGGTGCTTGATACCAAGATTTTTAAATTTTTTGTGCTAGGTGCCAATTTTAGAACCATGGGGTGCTGGATGCAACTGACCCCTAAGTATAGGGTGTAGCGTAAAATTAACCCCCGGGATTGGGATGGTGGTAGGTGCGGTTGTGGTTGATGACTGTTGGCTCGTGGCCTCTAGCCCTCTCCATCCCCATTTCTTGATTGTAAAATCATGCCTACGCTCCCAGTTTCCATTAGTGAGATCTCGTCAGTCCCTGATCTCCACCGGAGGGGATCCGGTGGCCTTACTTTGCTCTCAGGTCAATAAACTGGTGTCATTGGTGGCTATTGGCGAGTAAAAGGGTGGTCCATGGTCAGTCAAGCACTGGTTGATGGTTTTTTTTTTTTTTTTTCATTTTTAAGTTTTACATTCTGTTTAGAGAGAATTATAGTCTTTGATTCTTTGTGACCTATGTAATAATTGTTCTTTGTGGAACCATTGAATCTTCAAAGCTTTTTTTTTAAACTTGTGATATTCATATATATTGGTCTTTCAATTTGGATATGGTTATAGTGCTTCCAGTTCATAATTTTGCAATTAGCACCTGTTTCTTGAGAAAAACAGGAATAACATGTTCAACCACATTTTGTTCTTTATATTTCAGGATGAATGTAAAAATTCAAATGCATTTCGTTCTTTTCTTAACCTTCAAATGGGGCAGTATTCTTGATCTGGCCTTTCTAAGAAAAAAGAACACGGAAAAAAAAAAAAAACGTTTCAAACAGTGTTTCGTGCTTTCTTCTTGGCATGATATACACTGTCATCCCCAAGAAGCAAGACGCCAGAACACATATTCTAACACGCTAACCACATAGCAAGTCTTTTAGACATATTACATACGTCCATCCTTACAAATCCAAGCTTATACACACATACAGACCACACTTTCACTCTAGTTCATAACATATAACACATAACTATATAACACACCTCACTATCTATTTACAAGTGTAAAAGGACTTACTATCCCTAATTCTCAGGCACAAAAGAATACTCAAATTTTTCGTAGCCAACACCGTCGCCTCTTGCTTCTTGAATCTTTCTTGTATCTAAAAAGTAGAGATGAAAAAGGGTTAGCTACATATAAGTAGAGCGAACATATGACCAACTTAAACACTATATCTTAATCAGAACAAGCTTGCATAAACAAATCAAAACATGCTTAACTTCATTTCGTACATGACATATCATAGATTGTAGTGAACAAGCGATAAATAACTCATATATAGAATACACATCATAATGACTATGAAGAGCCAAAAATGTAAGCCAAATGCTCATTCACCTATCATTCTTTCCTGGTAACACCTTTAGCTAATTAGCCATAGAAACTGAGCCGGTCAAGTTCAGTCCGTCAGTGATAGATTTTAGACCTTACACAATACTTCACACATATTGACAGCATACATGACACAACGTAATGCCCCTGCTGAGCAAGCTCAACATATATCTCATTTTCATATAATTCATTTTTTCGGTCTTCCACCCCGACCACTACTCCGAAGAATCACATGATTTGTAGCATGCTATCATACATAGAGAGTGTTAAACACACCAGGTCTCATATAAAACACTAATATGTATTTCCTAACTCAAAATAGTTTTAGTGAAAGTAGACTACTTTCATATTTAAGCAATTTAGGACAACATACATTCAAATTTGAGAGTGATAAAAAAGAGAATGTTAAAGCATACATCTTTAACTTTTCAGAAAGTTAGAGAGCACTCGACTCTGACAAGTATTGAATGAGATATGCTTGTTTAAATAAGAATATATAATTTGCCCAGATTAATCGGCTTCAACTAGTTCCATATTTAAACAATTTAGTGCAATATACACTTCGAATTAGCGAGTGATAAAAGAGAGAATGTTAAAGCACAATCTTCAGCTTTTCAGTAAGTTATAGAACACTCAAATCCACAATTATTCAATAAGATATGCTTGTTTAAATATCAACACAAAATCTGCCTAGATTTCTCTAATCAAATTCTAACACCCCATAAGCACATAACACACCATATATACACACCAACCATGATTAAAACAATGCTTAAGGTTACTCGTATGTAAAACCCTACAAAATTATAATAACAAATTCTCCTTTTTTCCTTCATTCTTCATCCTCTCAAACCTCTTCTCTAGTTTTTTTTTGCAAGTAGGCACCTCCCCTCTCTTTTTTCTTCTTGTTTTACTTCAAACGATAGAAGAAATGAGTCACCAAGGTTCAGGTAAATCTGATGATCGTTCACCCTAGAGCAGCAAGGGTCTCAAGGGTATTCAACCCATTCCAAGTCTTACCGATAGGGTCATGACAAGCCAAGTAATTTTTTAGACTCAATAAGCTTCATTAGTACTAGTTAACCTAGTCTACTAACTAAGTAATCATAATTAGCTTAATCAAGATGAGAGCAAACTAATCAAGTTTAGTGACTATCTAATCACGATTAACCTTAATTAATCTAAATTACCATAATCACGATTAGGGCTCAATTAATCATGCTTAGGGATAACTAATCATGCTTAAGACCAACTGATCATGATTAAGACTAAGCCAATCCACCTACTTGAGGTGCTTTTATGCCAACACAAGCATACAACTTGTTTTACATAAATGGATCATGAATATCACTAATATAATGCATAAGATCTTTCAACAAGAAAGATATTAATGTTACATGCTTAATAATGAGCATGAAATGAAATTTGCAGCTAGGTTAAACAAAGGTCCTCACATATATATTCCTTTTGTAACACCAAAGGTTGGGTTCTTTATAACCTCTGGTACCACAAACATGTCATAACTTGTGGACATCGTACTATGCTCAACTTCTTAAGAATTAAAGGTAGACCATTCATCCCTGACCAAGGATATTCAAATTTCTAACATATGAACAATTTGTGTGACCTCAATAAGCATTACATGCATTAAAAGATTTTGTGAAATCAGGCTACAACAAAGGTGCTTGTTATCCACTGCATCAAACACGGATGTTTTGTAATACCCAAACCTAGGGTTGGTTGTATGATAAATTATAGCTAATTATTTATCACTTAAGTGGCAGTTGTTGTAAGTGGTACTATTGAATCTTTAGCGACAACTGTTGTGAGCGATAAGCTACATATTTTTACGATGATTATAAGCTGTAAATAATGAAGCTAGTACAATAGACAAATTAAGGGAAGTGAATGGGTTGCTTTGGAGAACTTATAATTGATCTGATTATGTCGTTATATGTTATATTTGGTGTCACGTTGAATTTACCACACTACAAGGAAGAAGGTTTTTAGCGACGGGAAAATCCGTCACTAAAAGCCTATATTCCGTCGCCAAAAGTTTTAGTGACGGAATTCCCGTTGCTAAAAGTCCCTCGTATAAAAGGCCGTTACTAAAAGTTAGAGATGTCAATGGGTCGGGCTTGGGACGGCCCAGCCCAAGCCCAACGGGCCTCCAACAAAAACGGGCCGGGGCCGGGCCTGAAATCTGGATATATGGGCCCAGTCCAAGCCCTGGCCCTAGGCCCAATATTTAGGGCCGGGCTTGGGCCAAGCCCGGGCCCAACCTGTGTGTTTTTTTTCTTGTTATTCAAAGTAAATACTTTAATTTTGGTATTTTCTTGTTATTATATAAGCAAATTATAATGTAATTAATAATGTGTTTGACACACACAAAAAATTGCAACGGCTATTGCTAAGAGATCTTCGTGTTAGTTCAACAAGAGCGGAGCCATGTTAAATTCATGGTCAAGGATATAGGTCATCACAAAAAATAAAAAGCAAGTTATAGGTCTGACTTTGATTCAATCTCTTAATTTAAGAACATTCAAACCCACTGAAAGATTATGAAGATTTGATTTGGTGCATTTTCTCAAATTTGCACAATGTCATTACACATTTTGCTGACCCACTGATATTGAAAATCTTGACCCTCCAAGAGTCACCAAGTTTGCTTGGCCAATTACTTAGGGACGTCTAGCAAATGTGCTTTCTCCACCATTTTCCCCTAATTTTTCCTTCACTTTTATTGCATGAATTGTCACCGAAAGAAAAACTTTGCATGGACTAACTCAGTTATGGTTCTAGAAGAAGGACGCTACTTTTATGCGGTCTTCCTCTTATTTTATCTTTGTAGAATTCAATGTAATATAGCCAGTGCTACTTGCCATAAAATATTAGCAAAATTTTCGTTAATGCCCATGATAGAAAAGGAAGAAAAACTCACTGGCACATGACAGAAGCTACTCTAGGAGTTTCAATGCATTCGCGGCCTATCTCACTGACCAGGAATACCAAAGGATGTTTAGTGAGTACAATCCTATGTCCTTTTGCTTCCCTTTTTCCCTTTCTAGCTACAATTGCTTAAGGTAATGAGAATGCCAAAAGATGGCCAGTGACTCACTGGCCAACCTTAGGGCCAAAAGGGGGCCAGTTTTCGGGCCAAAAGAGGGCCAAACCTGGGCCATTTTAGGGCCGGGCAAAAAACGGGCCATTTTAGGCCCGGGCCTGTTTCTCAAATAATTCGGCCTAGCCCTGGCCCAAGCCCTAAGGGTTAGGGCCAGTCCGGGCCCAAAAACGGGCCGGGCCAGCCCACGGGCCGCCCGGGCCGGGCCGGCCCTTTTGACATCTCTACTAAAAGTTTTGCGACGGAATTATAAAATTCATCGTCTAATATAGAACGTTTGGCGACGGATTATTTCTAAATTAACGACGGAATATCCGTCGCTAATTCTATTTTACATACTTTAATTTATTTTATTTTTTACGAAATTAGCGACGGGATAAAATTTTTAGCGACGGAATTAATCAGTCGCTAAAAGTCATTTTTTTTTATTTTTTAATGCCCAAACCTGTAATAAAAAATTGAAACCAATTGGGTCCTATCCTCCGTCAACAATCTCAATATCTCAAATGCAAGATTAACAATCTAAAATCATCAATTAACAAATCATCGATCAATAATCACAATTATCAAATGCACAATTAACAACCTAAAATTATCAAACAAATAGTCAATGTTCAAATAACACAAAATTGTTCAAAATGTACATATCCGATGCGATTAGTTTAAAATATTGTCTAATTACGGCTCAGAGTTCAACATTGGGGAAAAGGTTTTTCACAAGTGCTTTGATAAAACACCAGCACTTGAAAACGCATTTGCCCCATGTGTTCAAACATTTCAAAGTCTCATAGATGGAGGTTGATGCCAAGGAAAAGGAGTTCGAGTCTACGTGGAGGTGCCACAAATGATGCAGTCTGAATCAGCTTCCAAGTAGGCAAAGTGGGAGACAGCAAGGATAGAGTAAGGGCTGAGAGTAAGGCTCCCCAGACAGGTCGCGAGGGCTGGCAGTACCGCGCAGGCAAGGCAATGACGAACATGGCTAACAGTCAACAGTCCAAGTCAAGGTCCAAGTCAGGGGTGCATTGTCAAGGTCCGATGTCAGAAGTTCAAGTGTGTTTCTCTCACTAGAATTCCAGAAAAAATAGGTTTTTAGAGAGAGAAAGTGAAAATGTGAAATGAGAGAGAACTCCTTGAATAAGCTCCAAAGTCCACTATTTATAGGCAAAAATGAGAATGTGTCATCATTCGACATGTGTCGTCCCCTGGGAGTGACACGTTGCCAGGGGGTTCCAAAGTACCGATTCTCCGTTGGACTGCCGGTCCCCGAGTTCGTGCTACCCTGCCCTTGCAGCATCTCTCTACCTGTCTGAGGAGACTGACCACGCCGCGGTAGCATGATCAGAGTAGCCCGTTGCCCCGGCCACCACTCTAAGCCCTTACTGAATCACACAAGATGCGTCAAGAGACACGCGAAGATCCTGACGACGGCGAGGGTTGCCCCTGTAGCCAACTGCCAGGCAAACTAGGCGCGATGCCCTCCAAGGACCTGCTCCCGTCACGGAGTGATCTGGTGGTCATTGCCCTGGTGGTGTTGACGATCAATGGTAACATGAGTGGACATGCTCGCAACTTAGTGCTTGGAGTCCGCTGTTAGGGGTCCTCGTGTCGGAGCCCCCCGTGATTGTGACGGTGATGGCTTTAAGGTTGTGAGCCCATCCCGTGGTGGCAATGACTATAAGCTTATGAGTCCATCCCGCTGTGAGGATGACTATAAGGTTATGAGTCCATCCCGCTGCGAGGGCCAGAGCCCCCCCGTGATTGTGACGACGATGGCTTTAAGGTTGTGAGCCCATCCCGTGGCGCCGATGACTATAAGGTTGTGAGTTCATCCTGGTGCGAGGGTCGGAGCCCCCCGTGATTGTGACGGCGATGGCTTTAAGGTTGTGAGTCCATCCCAGAAGCACGTAACATGATTGTGGCGCATGGGAGCGGCGATTACCGTCGTGAGACAACACCTGGTGTCGGGGCACGTATCATGAGAATGGCATACGAGAGTGGAAACAAGTGTCACGGAATGATACCTAGATGATAATGTACGGCCACGAGCAACGGTTGTCGCGACGACGACGCACGGGCGGCAACGAGTATCATGCGACCACTAGCGGTGAGTGAGCACCGTGGAGTACGTTTAGCGAGATGCCAGAAGGGGTCAACAGCCTCCCCCCAAAGACAAGGGTGGCCGACCTCCTTCTAAAGAGGGTGGCCGACCCCCCTTTAAAGAGGGTGGCCGACCCCCTCTTCAGGGGGTGGCCGATTCCCTCCTCAGGGGGTGTCCGAATCGGGGGATTCGCACTTAAAATTTGATCACCCCGTCCTAACGTTCGAGGGGCGGAGCACTTTGACCGGCTGATGGCATTGAGCAATTGACTGGGCGAACATGTGATGTGTCGCGCAACATGGGTCCCTTAGCGACCCTTGAGTTACGGTCCGAATAGGTTGGGAACAGAGGTCATGCTACTACACGAATTCGTTCCAACCCTCTTCGAAGAAAAGTTCCTCTTGGCCAAGCTTCTTCTTCAATTTAACAGGCCATGACCCCTTGCGGTGGTTAAAGTTGCTTCAAATCTCAATGTGGTAAGCAATCTGCAAAATTCTACCTGTATGGCTTAACATATTCATAATACAGTAAGACATGAAAGTTTTTAACCAAA